>VHZZ01023642.1:11462-23354 GCA_009801015.1 Silene noctiflora | reverse complement strand
TCATATACCGCCTCCCGTGGATTCGACCCCTACATACTACATTTCTTGTGTTATACCGCTAGGGTATTTTTGCATAGGTGTGCGACCGCCTATCAACAAGGAATCCAAAGTTTACCCTTAATACACGTTAATCACCCGTCTAATTGCATGTTGAAGAATCAAATATGGAATCCTAAGTTAGAAACTCCACATTATTACATGGACTTCACTTTTTGGGCTTCATTTCTCATTTGTTTACATTTGCCATTTGTTGGTGGTTGATTTGTATTTGGGCCATTACTTCCACATTTCATCATCAATCCACTTTGTTTTGCTTGCATGATCCATCTTAGCTTCCACTTAGCCTCGTGAGCTCGATACTTGCACATTTGACGGGAAATAGCTACTAAAAACTACATTTCCTACAAAACATACTAAACACAAGCAAGATTTCTAGAACACGGGACTAGCTCAATAAAACACTAATAATAGTGCAAATAACATGTAAAACCGAGCTAATTTAGGGGGTAAAATCATATAAATATTAGACACATCAAACACCCCCAAGCTAAACCCCTACTTGTCCTCAAGCAAGTATAAGAATAAGACAACCCCACAAATGCACAATCCCGAAAAACCTAACAAGCATAATTATATTCTTGATATTTGCATGGTTATCAGTTTATGGTTGTTGTACTGTTTGTATAAGAACATTATAGCGTGACTGTCTCGCTTGAAGAGGGCAGGAGACGAACAAGTGTCCTCCGAATCCACGCGCGAGAATCGCCATATTGTTAACGTTATTAAAACGGTGACTGATGTCATGGTCCACCTAGGCCGACAACATCAACCGAGAAACGTACCTTGAGCAGTGATCTCCATCGACCACCACTTAGAGCATCCACATTGAAGAGTATGTACTCTTCCTTTTATTTTCTCTCTTTCCCACTATCTTTTTGACAACTCATGCTCTCTCTCATCCAACTCATTTTCCACTATCTACATCCTCCTCCTACTCTTCTTCNTGACAACTCATGCTCTCTCTCATCCAACTCATTTTCCACTATCTACATCCTCCTCCTACTCTTCTTCTAATTTTTTTTCCACATCAAAGAGGATCTTCTCTACTTCCTCTTTCATATTTTAATTATTTTTTAATAAATGTTGATATGATAATTATATAAAATAAAACCACATGCAATAATTTTATTGGGGAGTGGGCACAAAGGCCTAGGTTGTACTTCCTCTAAAAATAGAGGAAGTCTTCCTCTTCCTCCTTCAAAGAGGATGATAAAATTAGTCCCACATTGAAGAGGATATCCTCTTAGAGGAAAAAAGGTGTTAAGAGGATGCACCATCCTCTTCAATGTGGGTGCTCTTAGACGGTAAACCCAAAACTTCCCAAAAGCTGAGATTTAAATGTCAAATCCCGACAACCATAAATCATAAGAATGGAGGCCAAATTTTTCGGCAAATGTAAGAAAATTCTTTTTTCTAAAACTTGAGGAATAAGTTGCATCAACTGCAGTAAGATGCAGAGTATCCTCATAAAGTAAAGTATATGTAGTTTCACTCATTTTTGAGAAAATGTACGAAGCATGAAGAAATCTTTGAGCTCAACACAACTCCATTAATGAAGATAAAAGAGTTTGGAAGATTGAACGAATTTCAGAGAATATGATTAAGGACGAAGGTAAATAAAAGAGAATTTTATTGATTATTACGATTTCTTAGATTACAGAATGATCTATACATTGCTTATATAGATAGAGTTATTTTGCACAAGAAGCTAACAACTTGTATAATTAAGGCGTATTGGCTTTACAATAGTCAATAACCTCAGACTCGGTCATCTATAGCCTTGACTGCTCCTGGACAACCTGCAACAGACTAGGAGTTGATCATCTTAACACAATTTGAGTGTTGCATTTACCAGTTGTGCTGAAATTTTATAAGCATTTTCTTAAATTATTGTAAGCAAATTGAATTTGTAATTTATCTGAATGACATTGTAGTGACATTATCTTTAGGAACAGGGCGAGCGAGTTTATTTCCATTTGGAGGATTGCCAGAATTTGACCCTGAATATTGTTCCATTTGTTATTAGCTTAAAGATACATACCAACTACATACTTACATGTTTAATTATCAATTAGTTACTTTCGTCGCCTGTGGGAGAATAAGTTGATTTCTCAACACGGGTTTACTTAAAATCACGGATGATGAACATAACAGTAAGAGGCGACGTGCAATCGAAACAGATTATCTTGGCTTGATCGTGGATTTTTGCTTTGCTACCCTTGGCGTTGGTTTCTTGCTATAGTGTTTTAATCTCAGCTTCATGACGTGAATGTCGAAAAAGATGAGATTAATAAACACAGAGTTTTGATAAGCCGCAAGGCTGCAACCATATGTTTATATGACGGTAATACTTGAACATCTCATTACCATTACATACGAATCTATATATAACGTACGTTTTCAGGAGGATGTTCTACAATAACAACAAACCGCTTAATAAAATTAGCTTATACCATTATACATATAAACTTTAGCATATAGCATACGAAGAAAACCGAAAACTCATAATCCTTATATATCTCACCGTATACTCTCACCGGTCACTCCACTTAGTCCCCAACGGTTCCATTTCTTTACGGCTTTCGAATACTCACCAGTCGGACATCATCAATCACGGGCCCACAAAGCGATGAGAAGTCATCGCTCCTCATTGAATAAAATGTGCTCAGGAACATTATTCGAGTCCTCTCAGTCTTAGCCAGAAAACGAAGCATGGCTCGTTTTGACCCACCTATTCCTTTAGATTCGTAGGGCACTTTCACAGTGTCTTGACTAGCAAAGGCCTCGACGACCATAGACCCGTTGCACGCGTTGTTGGCGTCACCCACGGCAAAGGAGAGCACATATTCTTTACCAACAATTGTACGGACCACTTGTGCCAGTGCGCTTTCTTTGCCGGCAACTAGCTCGACAGCTCGTTTCCCCTGGGGGACATAGAAATGGTCCGAGTCCACGTATTTTACAGCTTTTAGAGACTCAACCATCCATCCAGGAAGTGGGGAATGGACGTCTTCAATGTTTGGTGGGATTAGAGTTCCCCATGTGGTTTTGGGGAAGATGTAGGGACCTTCTTCAAAATCTCCATTCTTCAATAGGTTAACTGCATTTGAGATAGAGGAAACATATCAGAAGCCGATATAGGATTAGGATGCAACTAATCGTGGTACAGTTTCTAACCGACAACGTGAGTAGTATTGCTACTCAATGACTTTACATTTACAAATCAAGTTTAGTTAATACTCGGTAATATGGTCGCAGTCATCCCTGCAATGCATTCTGAACTAAAGAGCTATTATATTAATCCATGTACAAAAATCCGTTTGTCCAATATCAGGCACAATGACTTGTACGACCATTGTGGATGGGGGATTTATGAACGAGACACAAACAAAATATTGTAATTTAGAAATGTACATTTTTTCCCAATATAATGCGCAAAACTGGCACAATCAAAGCAGGATCATGAGACGAAGACCTCGTTGGTATGTTATCAGAGTATGATTCATCATAAGTGTCAAATTCGGAGTACAATTCAAGCACACCTCATGAATAACAGAGTATGGACACTGACATTTCACACTGTACAATCACCTAAGATCTAAACTATGGTCATCCAACACATTAATTTCTCACGTCGGCGTACCCTGTGACATGATGCTACACATCTACATATCTCCCATGTGCAATTGAATTGATTACATGAAGTAGAGCCTCCATTTAACTAAGCTGTGCATTGCATCAATGGTAAAGGGACCCATGGCCCCAACATAGGATAAGAAGTACCAAAAAATTTATACCTTCTCTGCGAAATGTCGAAATATTTTGAGAATTAGAGCATCGCCCATCAAGATTATTATAACTGTTTTTTTCTAGCTCCGTTCTTAATTACAAATCCACGACAAGCTCAAAGACCACTCGTTTTTTGGTGATTTACGCAGACACGTCATGTGGAACAATAAGTGTCTAATCCAGGCCATTGTCTAGACCCACAGGCCACACCTAGCATAGCCAATACTTGTTGAAATAATAAGTGCAATGCTAATTATAGATTTCAACAATCTGAACATGTTAAGATCCACTCGTTTTTAGATTATCATATTAGATCCTAGTCAATACACAAATAACATAACGAACTGATCAAAGGGAGTATTATGCAATCAATACAAACAACACAATAACGAAAATTAATTTTCTTCAAAATGAATATTATACTGAAAGATAAGGATAAGAAAACATACAGCTGGTGCGTCTAGGTGGGTACAAAGTACGGATAGCAACCGAGTCAATGAGGGGACCGCAAGCAGGATCTTCCTCAACACCCGGGTTATGAATCACGATCTCAGCAACGCTAGACTTGGCTTGCCAACCCCAAGCATAGGAGTCCCACCCACTACTACTATAGAGGGTTTGCATAGGAAGGACACCAGATTCGGGAGCCACGGACACGTTAAGTTGTTCCTCTTGGGCACAAGTCCTTGCGGCACTAAATGTTATAGCATAGTACATGCCTTTTGTTACATTCACTCTTTGTTTAATTGATGCCTCATTACCTAGTCTTATTGCAAAGGCACCTTCTGGTACTACTAGTAACATGTCCCCTTGTTTTTGGCCTGATTTTATGTACTCTACAAACCCGGTTACTTCCCAGTTCGGGATTGAGTGGCGGTTAATTATCTGAGTGCCCTTCATATCTGAGGGCCTTGGGCCTTTCTCAAAGTCCCCATTTGGTAATAATCCTGAAATTAAGAAGCATTTTACACTCTTAAGTTCATTTCCCACTTTTACAAAAGGATTCCAAGATTATTACCCGGTCTTGCAAAATCCCAACAACGTATAAAACCGTCATTAAGAATACAAAAAGACCTCTAATGTAATACTCATACAACGCTAATTACATAACTAGATGACTAGGTGGCTTATTGGGTGATTCATATTAAAATGAGATTATTAGATGGATCAATAATATGTGAAAATTTGAAAACTTTAACCGTATGTCCGTATATATATTCCACCGTATATATATATTCCAAAATACGCAAAACTACATACAGTATGATCCTTGGTTATTTACATTTGTTATCCAAAAATAGTTGACAAAGTATATCTTAACATAAAAATTGAATATATACAAATGCAAATATACGTGGTCAAATGTTATCCTGGAGACCACCTAACTTGAGAGTTGAGATTGGCAAGTGTTTAGGACGAAGAACATGTGAGCTATTACTCCATCTTCAAATTAAATGGGCTATAAAACTCAAATTCGACAAGATTTTTACATCATACACAAATGATAGGGGGACACCCGGTGATATATCTCATGAAGGCCTTTCACAATGGAGAGAGAATTGTGTAGGACCTACCACATGCATGTGAGAGGGAGGTTCAGGTACCGAAACTAGTACCAACACATGACAATATCTAGTTTTCCTCTATGCAATCCAATGGTTCATGTGCGTCTAAATATACTACCAGTCATGGACCACAAACCAGTGACACAGTAGTATTCGAATTTGTGACGAATGAATAAAAGAAGCATTCAAAGCAATACTGCTACTGACTACTGTGTGTTTGTTTTCAGGGAGAATTAAATGAGCTTATATGCAGTCATAACAAGACTGAGCTCAGTAAGTGGTGGTTAGAGGAGAATTTATTTACCACTACTCGTACGATGTAATTATTGTGTGAGACGATCCCTTTAAGCAGTGGATGAATAGTTCGTTTAAAAAATAGATCATCTCACAGCTTGAGTTCGTCTAATTCTAGGATTTGTGTCAGTTGTTTAGTTACGGATACGAGTGTAGGGGTAGACGGTAGTTGCCGCCTTTAATAAATGTGAACACGTACCTAATTAAAGTTTGTTCAGTAAACTCAATCTAAAGAATCATAACAATAGCCGAATGTTTTGGTTTGACAGCCTCAATTATGAAAACGAGTTACTATAATAGCTAGATTCTACATCATTAATGTTTTGGTTTAAATATGTCTAAACTCAAAGCTACATCAACATGGTCAACTAACTAAATATGGGTAATTATTAATTACAACAACAAAAGAAAAGATTTAAAAAAAAAAAAAAATAAAAAAAAAAATTCTCATACTAAGTTTGGAAAGTAGAGAATCTATGTTTCATGTTCTCACTTTTCAACAATAACATTTCATCAAAATATTTAAAGATCTCGCTTTAACCAGCGGCGGAGCTAAGAGTTAGCAAGTAAAAATTGTCCCAAACAACAACTAAATATGAATTATTATGTTATCTGTGCTATTTTTTTGGACTATGACTATAAATTCTGGTCCCGCGACTAGTTGTGAGAGATTAAAAATGACTGGGTCATTATATCCATGTGTTAATACACTGTTAATATAAAAAGAAAAAAAAAAAGGTCGAAATGGATAAGTAGAAAGAAGTACCGTCAATGAGGGCAGAAGAAAAGTGGCAAGTGGCAAAAACAAGAAGCACCGACACAAAAGTAGCAATGTTGATTCTCATTTTGAGTTATAGATTTTACTGTGTTTAAGGTGTGGGTGTTTTACTGTTGTGTTTTAGAGAGAGAGAATAGAGAAGAGGAGAAGAAGACAATTGGTGGGAAGAGAAAAGGGAAGTGAATTTGAAGTGGGTTTATAAAGAGAGGCCACCGCCAATGAGGCCCTTATAATTGGGCCCCTATTTTCAATTCCTGCCATTTTTGGTCTCATGCTCTTCACGTGCTTTCTCATCCTCCTTCTCCTAATCTCCTCTCTCCTCTCTCCTCTCTCCTCTCTCCTCTTCTTCGACTCTCCTTCATCATTCATCCTATTTTTTGAGGCAATTAAATAATTTATAGGCTTCAAATATACGGAGTAATCAATTTCAATCTATCTCAATTTATGCTAAAAAAATTCACTGGGTTTGGGGTAAACTTTATTTGAATTGGGTTATTTTGGATTTCCAAGGGTTCGACTTTGGCGACTCATCTAAGGATCGGTTTATTTTTAAGTTTGTTGTTGTCAGCTTATTTAGGGATAGTGAGCAATATACAACAATAAACGTCTGGGTTGGATTGGATAAGCTCCCCTGTTCAGACGTGGGTCACCTGCAGATTGTCAGGTCTTAGCAGGGCTAAGCAATATACAACAATACAGTTTTCAAAACCACATCGGATATCCGGGTTTCAAAATCGTATTTTCCGTAAATACGGAAACACATATCCTGTATTTCTGTATATCCAGGTATCCGATTTTCAGTTCAATTTATGTAATTTTAGGTTTTTTTTTTATTTTCCTAGGTCATTTTATGATTTTTGTTAATAACTTTAAACAGAATTAATTAGTATAAGAGTAAATAACTTAAAAATGTACAAGAATAATAAGAGTGAGTCACAAATATACTCGATATTTCACGCTTTTATGATTTTATTTTAATATTTTCTATTAAAAAAAGGAATCGTATCGAAAACCGTATAGTCGTTTTCAAATTTTGCTGATACGTATCCGATATGGTTTTTAATAAACATATCATATATGTTGGGTCTATGCCTTGATTCCGTATCTGTTATTGGGCTAGGTCGTTTTGGACCTTATTAGGTCATTCTGTATTACGTCTTAGAGAGTACTATATAAACTCTCTAAGCCTCAACCTAGCAATCATGCTTATCATACCGCCTGAATCTGTAATCTGAAAACTCCTCACATTAATAAAACTCTCTCCCTTCTGCTCTATGGACGTAGCTAACACACCGTTAGTGAACCACGTAAATCTGTTTGTTCTGTTCTTTATTGTTCTTTATTTATTCTTTTTTGCTTCTGTTACAAAAAACTGGTATTAGAGCCTTCGGGTTCCTGACCAGCGAGAAAGATGTCGGCGATGAACATAAAGATCGATCGTTTTACTGGGAGATCGAAACAGTTTTAGTCTATGGCAGATCAATATGCGGGCTCTGTTAAAGCAGCAAGGGTTGTGGGCGCCACTGTCAGAGAAGAAGACGGAAGGTGCAACCGTGGCAACCGCTGCAGCCGCCGCTGAGATGGCCAGTCTAGAGGAGAAGGCACATTCAGCGATTATGTTGTGTCTTGCTGATGATATCATCACTGAGGTTGCGGAGGAAACTACCGCCGCCAATCTGTGGAAAAAGCTTAAGAGTCTTTATATGACCAAGTCTTTGACTAATAAGTTGCTTCTGAAGCAATGTCTGTTCAGTCTGAGAATGCAGGAAGGTATGCCTCTTCGAGATCATTTAGATCAGTTAAACACAATTTTACTAGAACTGCGTACTATTGATGTTAAGGTAGAAGATGAGGATGTCGCATTAATTTTGTTAGTTTCTTTACCGTTATCATATAAGAATTTCGTTCAGTCTTTTATTGTGGGTAAAAATACTGTAACTCTAGAAGATGTTAGATCGCCTCTTCATACTAGAGAATTGCGCCATAAGGTGGCTGGTACGGTTACAGATAATCAGGCCGTAGGGTTAGTTGCCAGCGGGGGTTATGGAGAGGGAAATTCGGGGAAGAAAAAGTATAAGAAAAATTCTAATTCTGGTTCTTCTAATTCTGCTGGTACCTCTGGTACATCTGGTTCCAAGGGTCCTAAACCTACTGATGTTTGTAACTACTGTTAGGGCTGCACATAAAGTAGACCGGACTGGTAAACCGGACCGACCCGGACCGGCCGGTTCGGTCTGGACCGAATACAATCCGATCCGGTCTCCGGGTCCACGTAAATATTGTGACCGGTCTCCGATACGGTCTCCGGGTCCACGTAAATATTGTGACCGGTCTCCGATCCGGTCCAAGCAAAAAAAATTACCTCAAATTACCTTAAAAAATAGAACCGGTCTGGTCCAAACCTGGAAAAAACTGGACCTAAAGGGTTCTGGTCCGGTCCGAGTTCCTACCTAACCGGTCCGGTCTCCGGGTTTGAATTATTAGGATGTCCGGTCCACGGTCTTTGCGGTCCGGTCCGGTCTCCGAGTCCACGTAGATATTGTGACCGGTCTCCGGTCCGGTCCAAGCAAAAAAAATTACCTCAAATTAGCTTAAAAAATAGAACCGGTCCGGTCCAAACCCGAAAAAACCGGAGCTAAAGGGTTCCGGTCCGGGTTCCCATCTAACCGGTCCGGTCTCCGGGTTTGAATTATTAGGTTGTCTGGTCCACGGTCTTTGCGGTCCGGTCCGGTCCGGTTCTGGACCGGTGAACACCCCTAACTACTGTAAAGGAAAGGGACATTGGAAATTTACTTGTCCTAAGAAAGAAAAACADAATCAATCTGGTACTRCTGGTGTAGCAAATGTAGATTCYRAGGAAGATGATTATGCTCTGGTTACTGATAGGGTCACGAATCACACTGATGTGTGGATCTTAGATTCTGGAGCATCTTACCATATATGTCCATGCAGAGAATGGTTTACAACTTATGAACAGGTTGATGGGGGTAATATCTCTATGGCCAACAGTGCTGTTTGTAGGATAGTTGGAATCGACTCAGTCAAGTTTAGGACACATGATGGTAAATTCTGCACATTGAATGAAGTTAGGCATGTTCCACTGATGACAAAGAATCTGATTTCCTTAAGTACATTAGACAGTAAGGGTTTCGGGTTTCAAGGTGTAGGTGAAGTTCTGAACGTCTGCAAAGGTTCTAATGTGGTTCTGAGAGGTATCAAGCATGGTACTTTATATTATCTTCAGGGATCTACACTGTCGAGTTATGTTGTTGTTGCATCCTCAGATATTGATAAAGAAGATTTGACGAAGTTGTGGCATATAAGGCTTGGTCATATGAGTGAAAGAGGGATGCAGACTCTGTCAAAAAAAGATCTTTTGTGTGGTCACAAGGTCAAGAATCTGGATTTCTGTGAGCATTGTGTATTTGGGAAGCTACATCGCAGCAAGTTTCCTAAAGCAGTTCATAGGACCAATGGCACACTTGATTACATCCATTCTGATTACTGGGGTCCTTCTAAGGTGGAGTCTTTGGGAGGTCACAGGTACTTTGTGTCAATAATTGATGATTATTCGAGGAAGACTTGGATATATTTGATGAAGCACAAAAATGAAGCCTTTACTCATTTCAAGCAGTGGAAGGCATTAAYGGAGAATCAAACTAGGAAGAAGATCAAGAGGTTGCGAACTGATAACGGTCTAGAGTTTTGCTGGTCTGAGTTTGATGAGTTCTGTAGAAATGAAGGGAATGCTAAACATCGTACAGTCCGAGATACACCTCAGCAAAATGGTGTAGCAGAGCGAATGAATCAGACACTTCTGGAGAGGGCAAGGTGCATGCTCTCTAATGTTGGATTAACAAGAAGATTCTGGGCAGAAGCAGATAGTACAACATGCTATCTGATAAATATGGGACCTCACACGAGTCTGAATCTCAAAACTCCATTTGAGATATGGTCTGGTAAGCCTGTTGACTATTTTATTTTAAGAGCTTTTGGTAGTAATGCTTATTATCATGTGAGTGAGGGTAATCTTGAGCCACGAGCTAAAAAGGGAGTATTCATGGGTTATGGGGATGGTGTCAAGGGATACCGTATCTGGTCTCCATCTAAAGGTAGGGTTATTTTAAGTAGAAATGTTGTTTTTG
The DNA here is from genome assembly GCA_009801015.1 of Silene noctiflora. NCBI lineage: Eukaryota > Viridiplantae > Streptophyta > Magnoliopsida > Caryophyllales > Caryophyllaceae > Silene > Silene noctiflora. Next base: position 12,723 of record VHZZ01023642.1, on the reverse strand, counting down.
ATGAATATTCTATGGTTAATCCTACTGTGAAGTCTGTTATTTTGTCAGATAGTTGTAGTAGTAGTGTTGATAAACACGTGGAGCATAAAGACACTCTTGATGAGAGTGAACCACAGGAAGAAGATAAACCACTACAGTCCAAATCCGAATCTGTACCATCATATTCTTCATTACCAGTTCCGAATCAGCAGAGTTTGGCCCGTGAGCGGTCAATCAAGCCTAATTTTGGGAAGCCTCCCAATAGATGGGGTGTTGAAGACATGGTAGGTTATGCACTTCAGGTTGCTGAAGAGGTGGATCCTGGTTTACATGAGCCATCCACCTACAAAGAAGCAGTTACATGTTCTGAATCTACCCAATGGCTTGCTGCCATGGGAGATGAGATGAAGTCACTTCAAAAGAATCGGACCTGGGAATTATCCAAGAAGCCTCAGGCAGAAAGATTGTTACTTGTAAATAGGTTTTCAAGAAGAAAGAAGGATAAACTGTTGCTGAGGGTATAAGGTATAAACACTACAACGAAAACGCGGAAAGCTGATGGCAGTTCCGATGGAAAAATCATTCCGCCAGTTAAGTGCGGGAAACTGACGGAATAATGTACTGACGGATTATACGTCACAATCTGTCAGACATTTTTGGCGCGTTGACCAAAGTCAATGGCGCTAAAGCATTTTGACGATTGTCTGACGGATAATCCGTCAGATAGAATGATGACTGACGGAATATCCGTCAGAGAGGAGGATTACTGACGGATATTCCGTCAGATATCTGTTACAGATATGTGACGGAATATCAGTCAATAAGTTCCATTACTGACGGATTAACCGTCAGATGTCTGTTACATTTATCTGACGGAATATCCGTCAGTAATCCATCTATCTGACGGAAACTGACGGAATTTCCGTCAGTTTTTTAAATTATACTGAAAACTCAATCGCGGACTCACTTTCCCCCAATTCGATTTCGATAAAAAATAAAACCCTAAATCGCCCTACCTCGAAACACGACCACCCTACCACCATCCTACCGCCCCTACCCGCCGCCACCAGGTAATTCCCTTCCCTTTATTCTTTTTTCCTTTTCCTTTTCCTTTTCCTTTTCCTTTTCCTTTTCCTTTTCTTAATTTGTTGCTCCTCCACCGTAGAACCACAGCTGCCGCCACCACACTGTTGGAGTAAGTGTCCTCAACAATGGTGCGATCACAACGATGATTTAAATATCATTATTAAAATCTCAAAATAAGAATACACAAGGGATGATT
>VHZZ01023625.1:0-14469 GCA_009801015.1 Silene noctiflora | reverse complement strand
GTTTCTACGGCAAACAATTTTTGAACCACGGTTTTCTTTGAAGCATGTGGTAGCTTGAATTCAATTTCTTCCTTTCCGACCTTGAATGACAATCTTCCCTCTTTGATTGACAATTTTTGAACCACGGTTCTCTTTGAAGCATCTTGTTTGTGTTACCACTTTCAGGCACGAAAACGATGGACGCTAGGCTCCGGCAACCTCCACTGGGTGTGAGCACACGGTGGCTGGATTGGTGTGGGGCGTGGGGAGGTTTTGGGTAGTTGAAAGAATGAGAGAATTTGATGGTAGGTGAGTGAAGAAATGGGCTGATAAGGAGGCGCGGTTGGTGAGTCATAAGGTTCAATGAATCRCTTGATTACGAGGTGCATCGTCTTTAGTTTGCTAGCGAAAACGAGGTGCATTGAAACTAAAAGCATCGTAGTMCAATACACGCATACAACGAGGATAAATTAATTGGATAATTATCGTAATTATAATTTATCGAKTATCATTCCAAATATTAAGGAACGTAAAATGGGTAATAAAATGTAATTATATATATGAGCATAATTAAATAAAATGTAATTAGGAATATTAAATATAGAATAAGAAATAGATATAAAATAGGAATTAAGCATAATTAAGGAATAATAGGAAATATAAATAATTATGAATTAAACATAAATCGAGGGATAATAAGAATATCATTTTACGAAATAATTATAAAATACAAAGAAATTATTAAAATGTAATTCACGAAATAATAATAGTTTATATATAAATCGGCTTAAATAAACAATTCATTTTGATATACATTTATAAAGACGTAGTTTGACTTGCGTTGACCATTGCTAAAATACGGGTTATTACAAAGTTGTCAAACAAGTCATGAGTAGCATAATCTATCCCTAACTTAAYTCCATTTGCTGTAGAATTATATGCTCACAATAAAGAACTTATCTTTTGTACTAAAAAACATAAAGAACTTATCTTAATAGTAGATTAGTTAGAGTACATTAACGATTGCTAAAAAATTCAATAATACACTTTTTGTTGCAGTGGATTATTATATAATTTTTAAGCTTTTTGAGTCTTAATGAATTTCTAATTTTTATTATTTCATGTAAGAGTAGATATTTTCTGTAAATTATTAAAAATAATTTAAGTAAATTGCAAAATTGCGACTCTATAATGTGATTTGGAAAGTTAGGGCATTTAATTTGTAAATGACTAAGTATTAGAAAATCATGCGCGAAAGTGGTAGTCATATAACACCTTTGCTTAGGATAGAAGACATTTTTTCTTGCAACTTTTATACGGTTTTGCACATATACGATAAGTAATTGTTCCCTATGTTCCAATCATTTGTTTAACTTTAACTAAAATACTTCACACAAAGAATATAAAAGATAAATAAATGACTAAGACGGAAAGGGCATTCAAAACTAATTCYATATCTATGACCGTCAAGAGTAAAATTAACTAACAATCAAAATTTAGAAAATTAAAGTATATTTACATGGAGCATTGTATAAAAAAGAACTATAATTTATATACAATCAACATCATGAGCAAAATTGTATATAAAAACAGGACTTCAACAATTGTATTAGCAGAGCGAAACATTCATATTTTTTTACGACAAATACTACTCCGTAGGGCGCCGAGATTCGGTGTCAACTGGTGGCGCCCTATCCTCATCCTAACTAAAATACATGGTGATAAGTTGTAAACTACGACAAATACTACTCCGTAGGTGGTAAGTTGTAATTTACCCATTTATTTATATTTATTATAACAAAATGTTTTTTTTGTCAAACACAACCTTTAAAAAAAGCAAAATTTCAAACACCACCTTTAAAAAAAAAGTTTGTCAAACACAACCTTTAATTATTTTTTTTGTCAAACACGACTTTTTGGCCTAAGATTCAGCATTTTGGATAGAGTTTGACCACTTGCAATGGGGTGAATTTCAGTCGATGTTTGAGATAGCAAACGAGATCGGTTTGAGGTGTTCTTGGACTCGTTGGAAAGGTGGGAGTACATGCTTTCTAGTGATTGTTAATACGGTGGTCAAAGGTGGCCTTATGTGGGGGTAGATTGGTGTGTAAAGTAAGGTTGGTCATAGAGGGTTGATGTAAGTCAAAGTATGATTTTTTTCGTGGGTCAATTCACTCCTCTCGAACTACCACTTGCAACCAACGACCACCACAAACAACACAACTACGACATAACTTGCACTCCCCTCAACCTACATACCAAATTTCAAATCAAACAACACATCATAACCGCATAAAAAGACCCACGAAAAACCTCCGACCACCCAATCGTAAACTCAAACTTACAACCCTTTCTCTGACCAGCCTTATTTTACGCACCAATCAACCCCACATAAGGCCACCTTCGGCCACCGTGTTGACAACCCCTGAAAAGTACGTACTCCCACCCTTCCAACAAGTCGAAGAACACCTCAAACCAACCTCATTTGTTATCTCAAATATAGACTGAAAGTCACCCCATTGCAAGTGGTCAGAAAGTTGTTGGAATCCGACAAAAAAGTCGTGTTTGACAAAAAAAATTTATTAAAGGTTGTGTTTGACAAACTTTTTTGTAAAGGTGGTGTTTGCAATTTTACTTTTTTTTTAAAGGTTGTGTTTGACAAAAACCTAACAAAAATTTAAGGAGCGACCTGACATGCGGAATAATTAGCGGGATGTTGACGAAAACACGTTCTCGTAGACTCGTAAGTACTGTCTCAAAACATTTGTGAATCATATTTTGGAGCGAAACCCAAAATACCCAAATTAAACAAGTCAATCCCTTTCCAACCTATTTCTCAATCATCAAAATTACCCCACAAATTCCATTCATGTTGTTCCAAATTCCTCACTTTTGAAAATGTCATTTTCAGCATCCAAATCAAACCTTAAAAACCCCAATTCATCAACACCTAAAACAGACACTCTTCAACCCAGAAAGCAGCTAAACCCGACCCATAAGGTGGGTCCGAGGAGGTCCAAAAGTGTGAGTTCATTTTCGAGGACCCATCTGGATATAACTTCGGATTTCGATAATACCCGGGATAATCCTCTCTTTTGGGCTCATGGCTCCGATTCATTCGATCAATTTGCATACTTTTCTGGGAATTCTGGAGATATTAGAAGGGGTAGGTCTGTAACGCTGAATTCTGGTGGCGAGGGTGGTGGTGGAGGTACGAGCTTTTTGAGGCGGCGTTCACCGTCTCAAGGCCCCAATTCTGGAAATTATGAGGTTGGATGCCTTTTGTTTTAGCACATTGTTTGGTTTGATGCAAGGAAGTTTACTTCTTTGGTTTAATGATGCTGCATTTTGATGGGAAATATAATGGGTGGGTGGCCATAACGTCACTTGGAAATATCCCGTGTTACTTGTTTTTATGCTTGAGTTAGATATATTATCACAAACCAAGTGGCACTAACAGTTTATCCTTTGACGTTATCATTCCCCAGCCCACTTTAGCTGGGGCGGGGGTATAGTTAGTTAGATAGATTAGTACTTGCATTTTGGTTAGTCCTTTTGCGTGTATTTGATCAGATTGTGAATGAAATTTGGAATCTTTCAGCTGAATTGAGAATGAAAATTATGTTGATGTGTGTAGCATGTGAAAAATCTGGTAAGAGTGTGTACTACAGTAGGATAAGAATGAAATAGAGTTTCATAAGTTAACAATTCATCTCTTGCAACTGTAGGGCTGTCTTACTCAAAATCTTTTGTACTAGATTAGTACTCTACTGGTTTAAAAAAGATATTAGGGTTGGGCTAGGAGGATCCCTAAACCGTTGTTTACAGGCAAAAAATGGAGGGAAAGGCAGCGGAGGGGTAATTTTGTTAAATATAAACTGGACAAATTTGAAACTTGAGGTATTTGATGGCTTTTCTATTGGTATAGATACTGTAGCCATGGTCATGAAGCTACGATTTAGCTGAAGACGTTCTTCTGGAGTTTGGATGCGGAACTCCAGAAGACCATGTTGTATAATATCATTCATTGCGTCTTTTTTTTTTCTCTGAAATATATTAATATCATGAAACTTCATATTCAATCAAATACTACTGGGTTAGATACCAGAATCTCAGCAGAACTCGAAATTCTTGTGTATGATGTTGTTCTGTTTCACTGGTTCAGAATGGAATGAAGCAGGAAAGTAGTTTGCCATCAAATTTTAGAAGCAACAGCAAGACTAGCTTGAATAGAAATCAGAGCTTACTAGATGGTAAAAACAAGCTGGTTAGAAGTGCTTCTGATTTGTCAGAGATACTGAAGGGTTCTAATACGTGGTCAAGTCAGCATCCTGTATTTGAGACTTCAGAGGATTCTGCTGTTATCCTGGTATAATATTTGAATTTATTATCCTTTTTTTTTGATACTTTGTTGGATTATGATATCTGATGCAGTAAAAAAGTTTGAATGAGTCAGTTTTCTTCGTTTCTGCTAAAGTAGTGTGGTTTTCAGACATCAGAATATGATGATGAAACGTTAACGAGGCCAATTTCTGAAGTCGAAGAGAGGACTCTTAAGCCAGTTTCGGAGGAGAGTAAGGTATTTTCTTGCTCTTATTGTTATTGTTATTGTTATTGTTATTATTGTTATTGTTATTATTGTTATTGTGATTGTTATTGTGATTGTGATTGTGATTGTGGCTAAATGAGATTTTTTTCTTAAATTTTAGGTATTTCTGTGGGAAGACGATAATGATACAGGTGGAGCAATTTTAGAAACCGTTCGCACCGAAGTTAGACGGGCTATCTTTGATATGCATAAAGACTTGAAAGATGTAAGTATAGTTCCGAACTTTAAATTGAACTATTATATATCTCCAATTTCTCATATGAGAGGTTTCATGGTAAGATTGTCATGAGACTAAACCATATTACAAGGTAATTATTTGTGGTGTGGATTTGAGATATTAGTTGAATTGGGTCTATTTCACATTATGTTATGGGTTAATGGGTATATGAATTTGAGATTTTAGTTGATTTGGGTTTATTTCACATTATCTTAGTATGAGACTGTATTACAGATGGCTAATTGATTATATATCTGCCCTCTCATATTCTAGATTTCTTTCAACTAAGGTATTGTGGTTAATTTTTTTTTTATAATTTATGTAAATATCTTTGATGAGAATGCTTATGGTAAACTTTCGTATACTCCTGGTTGTTCTATGTTTCATTGTTACTTGAATATGGCAATATGGTATTTTGTTGATGGCTTTGGAAAAGGTTGGAACAATCCAAAGTTGAGTGAACATGAAGTCTAGGAATAGAGAGCAAATTGCGGTACCAACATTTATCGCTATATTGCTGGTTACCCATTAGGCCATTACCAATTTACTCCCACAAATGTGGTAAGCATCCATGTGTTGTGGTGATGTCAAGTATCTTTCGAAAGGTCTACATGTATCGTGTTTCCTTAAAATATTTTAGTAGATGAGAAAGACAAAACACCGTGATGCTAAAGATAGCAGTATATGTCATCTAGGGAGGAGCATTCGGAACAATAGTTTTAGCCCATCCCATCAGCCCCATCATTATTCTATTTCTGCTGTCAAATGTGATCTAGTTAAATGAAGTAAGCTTTTAGAAATTAGTAAGGATCTTCATATCAGTTGCTGCTTGACATAAGGTGATTGGAAGCGTTTGCTTACACCTGATATTTTAGAACAGTCTTCAAAATTCAAATTTCTATGAAGGGGTATCATCTGCGGTCTGCTAAATATCTAGGTGTGACTGCAGGCTATGCAAAAAAGTGATTCAGAAGTAATTGCTGATAGCATGTTTTCTGATGTTGCACCTGACATGGAAATTTCTCAAGCGGTGGAATTAGTGAAGGACTTCAAAGAGGAATTTACAAAGGAGCTAGAGGAGGTAGTTCTCTTATGTCAGGGTTACTGAACTTTGCTTCATTGCCTTCAGGCTGGTTGTTTAATGCATGTATCAAATATCAGCATGAGACTTGATCTCAAAGTTGGTTGTCGCGGCCTGATCTCAGTCATTATGACGTAAATGCGGCCGATACCGTCTCAAACTTTAGTCACGGTAAACTTAAAACCTTGATAACCTAGTTGTGTTAAGGTGTCGCGGCCTAGATTCTATCCTATGTTTTTAGTGACAATTTGAGTGCATGGCAGACAAACTCGATGTTATTTTACTTGTCAGGCTTTGATGTGGTTTGTGCTTCCTCCTGCTATAAGTATCTAGTATCTAGTATTGCATTTTGTTCTTTCACCCTCTTCCTGTTATATCATCTCCAAACTCCTTTAATTCTTGAAAATGCTTGTGGCAGGAAGCTAACAGACCAGTCTGGCTTTTAGCGGTTGTCACCTAAATTCTGTAGATCGTACTTTTACCCATTTAGTCTTGCAATCATGCATTCTTGCTTACTGAAGGCCTTTTTTTGTCAATCGCATTATTGGTTTTTTGAAATTCGTATTTGATCAATCTTAAAAGTATGTGATGATGAACACACAGAATTCTAGTAATGGCACATTGATACCATTGAAAAATTGAAGTAAAAGTTCAGTGAGGGGAGTTCTAGTATGGTACCACTGAAAACTGAAATGAAGGTTAAGTGAGGAATCCCTGCGCTAGGGGCCTAGGGGTCTTTTATGTCTGACTATATAAATGAATTAATTGGAACGCAAAACATGTAGCATGTCCACAAGAAACTATTTCAGCCACTCATAGATGGTGGAGACAAGGAATTTTTTAAGGGGGAAGGAGCAAGCTGCTTGTCACAGGCAGGCATCGATGTTTAATGGGCACAAATTTTGCAGAAGACCTTTGGAAGAGGGGCAAAAGTATCCGGATCTGTCCCCAAATTTATAGGCTCATGCAGTAGAGTATAGAGCATGGTAACTGGGTAGCATGTTCTAGAATATACTAGGGATGTTTGGAAACTCTAGATAAAGTTAGTTTCATCTTTGTTGTACTCCCTTCAATTCACTGAAAGCTACCATTTGTCCTTTTAGGCTATTCGTTACAAGCTTTCCCTTGTCTCATCTTATTTCCCTGGAAACGACTACACACATTCTTTCTGGTAGATGTTTGTCTAGTTTTGAACGATAATTTTTCAGCCATTGCTGTTTCATGCAGTGTGAGGAACGTGCCAGAAAACTTCGAGCAGAGTTAGCAGTTGAAGAGCATCGTGAGCTTGAATTAAATAAAATCCTCAGTGATATGATTGCGGAACCTGAAACTCCTCGAGTACAAAAGCCTCGCTTGATAAGAAAGGTACGAGTGCTTTGACTGCGTTCTTATTTCTTTCTTTCCTTCTTTGTTCTTGTGTGTGTGTTACTGTTGGATTGGTTAGTAGTCTCTGTTTGTGTTAAACATCTGAGTGGGCTAGAAACTCATTATAAGCACAAGTATTCAGCATAAGCACTTGCTTGGAAGGCGAAATGGTGTGCACACTTTTATGGTCATGCTTTATTCTTTTCATAGATTTTTTTTGCTCGTCTGTGTTAACGAGGGGACTTCAATATTATCACTGTCGTTAAAAGTACTATTGTACATCTGGAAGATATGACTGAAAGATTGAGGTTAGCATTTCACACTTTAGAAAGAAAAATTTCACTCGATAATTCAATGTTTGACTCGTCTTCTTTTGTTCCTTAATTTGCATCAAGCCAATTTAATCAGAAGTTGCTTCATGTATTTTTAATTTTGCGGCTCTGTCAAAGGAAGTTTCGGAACCACATTTTGACCACCAACAGCCAGCTCACAACATACTACACTGCACTTACATCCACGATGGATCAGCTCACAACATACTAGAAGTTGCACCTGCGACAACCAAAGCCCACCCTATCACCACCATTTCCCTGCCATCCCCTCTTTATCTGTCTTGTCACCAAAAACAAACCCCTCAATTGCTGTGTGTTAGTTTGTTAGGAGTAAAGAATCAAGTTAATGGAGATCCTAATGAAACAAAAGTTTGATTGTAGAGATAATTAGGGTTTAGGATGTGACAGGGGGAGAATGAGGGGCATCGTGGAGAGGTGGTGTTTGGGGGAGAGAAGTGGGGTGGTTTTGAAGTGGAAGAGTGCATTGTGTGGGTGGTTAGTGGCGGCGTTGGGCCAGCTGTAATATTTTCCAATGACATGAGTGCAAAACTAGAATAAACTTAGTGAACTTCCATTTTTGTAGGAAGGTATCAACTTGGGTAGGTAAAAGAACACCTGCAAAAGGGCTTCTAGAGGGCCTAAACAAATCATCTATTGAGGGCTGTAATCATATTTGTGTTGTTGCTGTCGGTTTTAGCCTTTATTCACTCCTATTTATTACTCAAAAAACAGTTCCAGTGTCTGCCCTAGGGTGCATTCTAATTGATAGTTGCTTTTTATTTCCTAAATATGTGTTTCTTCTTGTTGTTGACAGTTATTTAGGATAATTAGTATTGACGGACCAAATGATCTTTGCAGGGTAGTACTGAGAGGAGGAAGATGTCGAAGCGCCTTGAAGAAGAAGCTATGGCTTATTTTGATGAATGTGTTTCAATCTCAACATTTGATGATTCTGACTTCTCATCTCTGGAGGATCCACCATCCCACAAGGCCAAGATTGGTGAAACTTCAGATGCACCAGGTGTTCCCGACAGAAATAGTATTTCATGGTCCGTAGAACGCCAGGTTTGCCTCCTTTCCCCTATGTCTGCCAATGTTTCTTTTTTTTTGCATCTTGTTTTGCCTTTCTATTCTAGTTCCTTAATTTTTATTTAATGGGAAATGAAACCTCAGTTGCTCGTTCTTGAACTTTTTTTTCTCCGTTGGGTATGATAGTAATTTGTGCAGGATAAGTTATATTTTCCAGCATTGATTAGATCTATAGATAATCCTGTCGACTATTTTTGGGGCCGTCATACCCATAACTTAAGGTTTATATGCTTTTCATTTACTTTGAATTCAAAGGACACGTTATTCAAGATGGAAAATTGTTTTTGGTTTGTTGAAGCATGTATCAGATGATTAAATTGGAACAGATTAAATTACATTAAAATAATTTTTTTGAAGCATGCTTGGACCTAGGGATGACAATGTATAGGGAGCCGATTTTACATCAGATCCTGTACAATCAGATGACGCCTACCCTAGATCCACTTCCTTCTTGGATCCTTGGGGCCCAAAATTCTTAAGATTCAAAACAAAATCTGACGGTATGGTGTTTTAACGGGATCATATCGGTTCATGAATAACCTTTCTGGATGGATCCGAAGAAACTTAAGTTTGAATTCATTTCATTGTCTATGGAGCCGAATCCGTTTCTTTCCTGTGTGGCTACCACCATTTAATTGATTTTTCATCACTACATTGCAATGTAAAAAATGTTATTGTTCTCGTCGTCATAGGAAGATTGTAGATTAAACCGTTTGTCTCTTGCTTGGTTATTTATGAATTCTAGAATTAGATAATTCTAGACTGGTTGACCAAGTCCTGTAGCCTCATACTAGTAACAGTCATAAGAGATGATGTGGAGTTTCTTGCTTGCTATTGCGTCATGCTCTTCATGTCTTTATAGAGGCTTCCCAAATTCCCAATCGCTTGTACAACTACTTGTCCATTGGCGGCTTCCTAGTTTTTTATTTACTTATTATTGGTACTTCTTTTAAAAAAGCAGAAAGATGGTGGCTACTCCTACTTCGACCACATCATCTTCTAATGATACCAATTGTTAACTATCTCATTGACTGAAGTTAGGTAAACGGCAAACCTCGGCTGGATGACAAGCCAGTCGTGACATACTGCTGTGATGCACTCCTTATAATATACTAGTATAGTCGGTACACAAATTTTCATATGAGAGCCTTATGATAGTATTATTATCAGACAAATCCATAGGAGAATCAAAACTGGTAGTTATTCTTTGGGTTGGTCTCGCTGTTTAATAAACGTACGACGGTATTAAATCATCATGATGTCTACCCGCTGCACATTGTAAACTCCTTGCTTACAAGTTCTGTGCTCTTTGCTATATGTAGGACGAAGCATCTAATTTATCAACTTCTGCGATCTCCAACAATTCATGTAGAAGCAGCCTAGACTGTTTAAGCAGAAGGCCACGGTTTTCTTTTGCTTCCAAACTGCCAGATTCCACATCAGATGAGCAGGGCATAAGAAACTTGGCCAGCTTTTTCTCCAAGGACAAACAAGAAGAAGAACCCGGCAAGTCTCACATCGTCGGAGCAGTTCCACAAAGCTCAGAGAGGCGCGACTCTGAGATACCAGTCGAGAAATTTTTGCTCGATAAGATAACATTTAGGAAGAGAATAGAGTCAGGAGGCATGCTGTTATGCAGTGGGGGAATTGGCTTTCCTAGAGCTCCCTTCTCTTCATATTTCTGGTGAATAGTTGAGTAGTTTTTTTTTTTTTTCTGTATATTTTTATGATCTGATCTGTAGACCTTACGTAAATATTGAGGTAATTATAGCAATCTGATGAGGAAATTTTCTCACTCCGTAGCATGTCTGCGCAATTTTGGAAATCAGTCTTGTATATTTACATGTATTAAGCCTTTTTAACGGAAATCTTCCAGATTTCAAGAAATGAGCTTGAATTCTCTAAAGTGACTCGAGAGTAGGGATGACAGTAGACATGATATGAATGTCGGTAAAGCATATACAATTTGGCATATAATGCCCTGAAGATTTTCCCACTACACACCTCGTTAGCCTACTCCATGAGTTGTCACTAACTATTAACAAATTTTAAAAATACTAGCAATGTCAAATTTTGGCCCTTGAGTCATTTAATTTGATAAAAAACTGTCAGGTATTGGATTTTCACATTTCTCCCAGATGAGCATGTACTCCGTAATAAGTCATACAACAATCTATACGCTTTGGATTAAAAGTATCATTTAGTTTGGGTTTAATATTATCGTTTCAAACCTTATTTTAACTTGCCCGGGTGTTTGATGGGACAGATTGTTATAAATTGGTTGGCGACATATCTACGTGCTCGTTCTAATCCAGCTCGGTTCAAAAGCTCTCTCGTACACCATTGATCATGAGATAATTAAAGCTGTTCCATATAATAATATTAATATTTAACAATACCTATAACTTATGAACTCTTTTGATATTGATTCTATATTCTCTAGATACACAATTGTTAGATTAAAAGACGTGGTGCATGATTGAAAGAGGCTTACTCAAATTTCTTAGAAACGTTGAATTTTCCTGGTTTGCATCTACTACATCTATTGTGTAAGTAGAGTGTAGATAGAAGAAGGACGTGGGATGCAGATTACAAAAACGTTGGTATCAAAACCGAACTAATAGTCTAAATGTAAGCAACTGAAAAATACAAGTGTTTGATAAAGCTAATATCTCACCAGTAACATTTGCAGTTATCCATTTCGTCGTGGATACCTATCATATTAAAATTAACACAAAACAAGAGTCAATTTTATCAACATATTAGTATTAGTATTAACGATGATGACAAGAAGGATAAGGAGGAGGAGGAGGATAGAATCATAGATAAGATGATAAGAAAGCGCGCACCTGTTTCCAGTGGGATTGGCTCGACTATGAGGAATCTTTCGAAGACTTCTTCCATTAATTACTACACCGGCAGTTGATTTGTTCTTCACTGCTAGCGTTGTAGTATGCCTTATCAAGTCCATTTCAGGTCCATTTAGTGCTACAATATTTCTGGCTTCGGCAACACTAACTTGATTTGTAGAGTTGATGATTAACGCCATAATTGACATGATCAACACAATTTTTATGCAGTTACTAGCACCACTTGTAGCATTCATTTATTAAGTTTTACCACTTTTCTAAATTTCTAGCTAACTAACTAACAAGATCGAGGATTGTATAAATATATATTTAATTTGTGTGTATTGTGTAATGAGAGATTTGGATGATTTTCAGTGGTTTATGTATGTATGTATGTATGTATGTATGTTGGAGTATGTATATAGAAGCATGATTTTAGAAGTATAATAAACCAAGTGTTGAGTTCATTTCTTAGAGGAGATCGATGCCGTGCTGAGTGTCAGTTGGGTTTTTGTTTCTAAGCATCTGCACAGAAAAAGCAGATCACTAGTTTTATTTTCTTCTCTCACAAATTAAAAAATAAAAATATAATCTGCTACTTCCAAATTAGATAACAGATGTTTGGCTCTCATCTATGCGTAAATAGTCTTTCTTTTGGAAAAAAAAATATTGGAACATATAGCTACTACTCAATACTTTACATTACATGGGTCGGTCAAAAGCTCGTGGATGTATGTTATAATATGTAAATTACGTCAAAATATGCGACCAAATTACTCCCATGAAAATTGAACTTGGGAACTATGAACTATTAATTCATGTTTTATTTAACCAAAACAACTTATTTAAACATTAACAAAGCTTATTCACTATATTAGTTTTCACTTTCTCGATTACTTAAAATACCGTTCAAAACTCCGTATTCTTTAATTTTAATATTGGATACCATAAAACATATGTAGTACTTATTTACTAAATTGTACAAAAGTACTCATATACTTTGTATTCTCTAAAAGGTGAAATATTCTGTATAAGTTAAGTAAAAATGCAATACATACCGACTAATATCTTCATAAATTATTTGAAAACAATCTCTCTAATAATATAACTAACTATTATGATAAGTCTTCTAATAATAAAGGCATAAGATGTACTTCGTATTATATAGAGGAACAATAAGTCTCCCTTGTAACGGGTTAAATATCCCCACTTGGGTAGATAAGACAAAAATAAGAGTGTCTAGGGAATCACAAATAGGTTGTCTTTTTCTACTCAAATGAGTTTTATTTGACCCGTCACAAGCTTGTGACTGATATAGTCCGTCACAAATGAGAATTTGTGATAGAGGAAAACCATGATTTGGTGAAAATAGTTAATGATTAAAAGAAATGGTGGTTGAGATACTGGTAATGATCATGTGATATGAGTTAACATTTCATGTGCTACAAACAATGTACCGTACTACTTAACATAATGAGACACCACAACTTGTTTCACCATTATAAACAGACAAGATAACGCTTAACACAATCATTAAAGTAATCATTTTTGCAATCGGGATCCTTAGTGTCATCACGTGATCTCAAACTCATCAAAATTCCTCAACTATGATAACCGAAGGACCTTGCTTAAACGTCAAGGACAGGATGTCACGTGATTAGTCACGTGATTTCACATTATTGATTCTTCCCGTCTGCATATTTTTCATCTTATATGGAGTATTAATCTTCTCTTATATAAATTTCCCTTGAAGACGAACACTATTCATCATAAGTTAAAGACCTAGTGTCTCTTTCACAATATAATGCGAATTCTACTCGAAAAATAGAACTCGTGAGATTGCAGCGGAAACCAACGAATTGAACAGTTAGACGTACTGTTCGTTTTCGGATTCTGGAACTATAACAGTAGCTTTTGAGAGATAATAACGAAAGAACAATCAAACACATGACGAGATTCGAATGCACTAGGTGAAACCCAATCAGAATCGTGATATTTGAAACACACAAATGATATGTTAAGAACGGATATTTGACGAGTTAGACCTATAACTCGACAATGGTGGTCGATGCTCAAGACCTATTGAGAACGACCTAGTAATTATTCAAACATGTCGAATAAAAACCAAAATTTCTGAAATGAACAATTTCAAAAGAAAACAAGTGTTTGTATTATTCTTGGTGTGTTTMATCCACACGGTTGAGGGGGTCTTATATAGCCCTCAACTTTGCATAAGATTTATCAAAGTTACAAGCATAAGAATTATCAAAGTCTCAAGCATAAGAATTATCAAAGTCTAGGCTACAACTACCACGTGATTCAACTAGATATTTAWTTKKWAAAATGAGATCTTTATTTGGCTGGTAGGTGGCCGAGTGGGGCGGCCCAACAAGGCTTCATTTTGGCGTGCTTCAATTCAGCCCAAGGTTCAAGTGAGCATGGTTAAGAAGCGAGATCGATATAAGCCCAAATACATATTATTATCCTTCTCCTTCGAGCTTACTACCACTGCTTTATCCAAACCCGAGTCTTCTACTTGAGTCGTATCACAATATGCAAATGACACTATTTATGGGGTGCTTCATTTCTCCCCCACTTGCCTATTGTGAGAGGAACACTATCCATTTTCACCTTGTGACCAATAGTATCCTTCACAAGCAAAACTATTTAAACATGTTCTCCTCAAACTTCTAAATTTATCTAAGGACTGAAGTGCAACCTAACATCGTTTTTTAGTGTTTTGCAATTGGTCCACAACAATTTATATAGGTAACCAATAAATCAAAGATGCTTTAGCCTTTCGCTTCTATATAAAGTAGATAAGTACATAGTACATTTGAGGTTTAAAGTTCATGATGAGGTCGCTTCTACACCAAAAATAAATTCCTAAGAACAACTAGCAGAAGCTAGCGGTAAGTAGGGTCGATCTCCTCAGGGAAGCAAAGCGG
>VHZZ01023612.1:14532-24555 GCA_009801015.1 Silene noctiflora | reverse complement strand
CAATATTAGCTCAAAAACACTAAGATAAGTGCTAAATGACATGAAAACTAGAGCTAAAATGAGGGGTAAAAATGTATAAATTAAGCACTTATCAATTGTAAAGATTTGAACACTTAGAATTTTTCTCGAAAATTCTTCATTTCGATATAATAGAAACCACGGTGCATTGCACTGTTGCATGGTTTTGCAGTCACTTGACAAACTAAGAGTGTTACACTACCTCGTTTACAACATTTGACTTAGGCTAGGACTTCTTCATCTTGATCGTTCTTGCACTATCCTTGTGGAATAATTGAGACCTTCAAATGATATAAACATAATTAAGAAACAAACCATTAATTGACAACGAAATTGGACATCATCACCAAGTGTGGTTCTAACACCTCAATCTCATCTTTTAAACAAGTGGTCGGGGGTTCAATTCCTAACTCATGCGAATAAAAAGGTCAAACTTGGGAGGGGTTTATTTGTAATACTCCGTATTTTATTATGAATTAAATAGTATTTTAAATAATGTTTTAATATATTTGTCTTTCACTTTATTTTATAAATTATATTTTATACATATATTATATTTACGTATATAACTTATTATATGTGTTAGGTTGAGTCGAGATTGTGTGAGACCGACATAATTCGTCTAAAACGAATTGATAGGTCGAGTGAGTGGGCTTGACCGTGTTTAACCTTGGCTCGGGAATCATTTAAGTTGTGTTTAGTGAGTCGGGATATAAAAGCAAACCTTTTCACAACACAAACCCCTTTTCTCATTTTATCACAAAACAAAAAACAAAAAAAAATAAGTAAAAACAAAAAAATAAATAAAAAGAGGAAGGAAGAGGCGACGAAGGGGACAGACGAACGAAAGGCTAGGCCACTCAATTTAAGTCAATTTCCTTAACAATTTTTCATCCTTACGATCATAGGTATAATCCTAATCCTTTCTAATTCGTTTTCATATAATTTTTATACGATTTCATAAACCTTGCCTCAAACCCTAATTTGATTATTATCATATAATTGGGGGATTTTGGTATATTGATGTTAAGACGGTATTTTGATAATTTGTTTGATGAATTTGGACCAAGGGTGACTCAGGTAAGGGTAATGTGTCGAGGATAGCCGTGTTTGGCTGTGTTTTGGGCTTCGAGTAACGCGTGAGGGAGTCGTGGCCTAGCTGTGCTTGAGTCGAGGCTCGCGTTGCTCGGACGTGGCTTGGCAGCTCCCTATCATGGCCTGGCCTGGCAGCTCCCTATAATGGCCTGGCCATGGCCTAGGAGATGCCTAGGGTCACGGGTTGGGTCACGTTTGTATAGTGGTGTCACATAATTTATTTTAATAGTGATATTTACGTAAAGTATTATATTAATAGGCACCTAGTTCGTAGAGGAGCACTTTTAAGAGCATTTGAGCATTTTGCTGCGACGATCTATAACTGAGGTAGGATTCTATCCTACTCACTTATGTTAATTATTATATAGCAATGAATGTCACTTATTTTATAAAGTTGCAAGGTATGTCGAAGTATTGTGAATATTATATTTTGAGACCGTCGCATGCTGAGCTGTTATTTTATTATGAGTTACTGTGAATGCCATTATTAACTTGTGTGATGACGTTGGTTGTCTGTGAGGCGACATGATTGAGAAATGGTAATGTTAAGTTAGGCCCACCTGCGGTTGCAGTCCTGAGATGAATGTGTGAGACAGGCACAACTGCGATTGTGGACTTGGTGAATTAGTAGGCCTGACACGTGGAAGTCGAAGCGACGTGATCCAGCAGACGGCGCTGCAATGCCGTGAGTGAATGTGAGGATTGATGGTGTGGTGTTGAATTACAGCTGTGCGTGAACACGGGTGGCTACAGTCGTTTGCCTCGAGACACTTGTGATGTTTGCTTACATTTCAGTTATAGTTATTGCCGTTGTTTAAGTTACTTACTTTTAATGCTTTTCATATTTAACATAAGCTGACCGTGTTGTGTTTTGTTAATTGTCACTTATTTTTGGGGTGGCCTGTGTCGATCCATTCAATGATTTCCGTTTTATTGGGGAGCAGGTAATAAAGCAGTTTTAGATGCTTGAGATGGTTGTGCTGTGGCTTTGCATGGTTGCGGGGAGAGACGACGAGTCAGCTGGTTTAGAATTGTCTCACCTAGTTGGTCTAGTCGAACAGTTTAGCTATAAGTTTGCTTGGAACATTTCTTTCAGTTGAGTTGTAATCGTTAGACAAGTTTATACTCTTTTTAATAAAGTACTTGGAAGTTTTATTTGATATTCATTTGCCTCAGGAAACTGAGATGGTAACAGTCACATTATTTAATCGGAAATGTCTTGTTGAGGCTTCTGCTTAAATGAGGGTATTATAAAGTAGTATCAGAGCAAACGATCCTAAGGCTTGAACAAATGAACCCAATAAACCTAGGTTGAGTCTAAAATAAAATGAACCCCGGGTAGAAGCTGGTATGGAGCCCTCTTAATAGATTGGGTAGACGTCCCACGGTCTAGCCTTTCCAATTTTGAATCGGCTACCGCGAAAAGGGTTAAGGATGGGTAGATAAAGTGGATGCGTATGTGGTTTATATCGTATGTTTGTGTATAAGTATTGGAGCTTCACACGTTGTGCGAAGCTAGTTGTGCTAATTAAAAGATTTGATACGAAAAGTATATGGTGTGAGCCACCGTGAATAAACGGTGAGAATAAGCAGTGACGGAGGTTATTAAGTGCAATGTGGCAGGTGGCATGTTTCTGAACTATAGCCATGATAACGTGAGTATGAGAAGTGTTTGATGTACCAGAATTGTATGAGGATATAATCCTATATGATATGTGACAGACGGAAAAACTTGATCGACCTGAACATAATGTGATCGAATTTTTATGAAACAATTGTGTTATTTATGTGATGACGAGTATGTTGCGTAGTAAATAGTGACATAACTTGAATAGTATGCGAACCATGTGGTGTGACGGTCTCGTGGACTGGAATAGAACATGCGGTATAGCATGAGCTTCGTTAAGTTGCAGGTGTGATATAGAACTAGTCACTCTTGATGTGTTATAAGTGTGGACAAGTATTTGGGGAAAAATAAGTACGATAGTTTATAAAACTGAAAGTCGGTTTAATTTTCAAATTCTGTCTCTTAATAGCCTTTGCTGCCATTTTATACGTGCATGAGATATGTGAACCAAATTTTTATGCGTGATAGCTTCATGTGTTAGGTTTCATTTTCCATTGGTTTTATGTCAAGATGACTTATGGTTTAAGAGGAACAATTATTTTAGTGAGCAGTGGTCAGAATATTGTTGCACAATAATAATTTCGACCCACAATCTTGTAAAATTTGTTATTTGAAAAGTGTGAAATATTTTTGAGTAATTCCAACTCGCCTGTTTAGTAGACTTGTAGATGTTTCTGGATTGGTAAACCTCACTTGAAGTGGTTGTATCTTTAATTAATTGTGATTTTTACAAGTTGACCCTGAAATGTGATGAAGTGCTGATAATATTCTGTTTGGACCCATCAGTTTGAGAAAATTCTTATAATTTGATGGAATACAATTAGGACTTGATTCCAACTCCCTTATCTCCTAGATTTTCTGTATTTTATAAAAAAGTATAATTACACGTAACTTGGTTAAGCAGTTATTTAATTGTGATTTTTCGAAGTGACAGCATGTTTTATGACATTTGCAAATGTGTTATCATCATGAGATGTTAATAGGAGTTGCATTATGAATTCATTGATTTTGATACTATGTTTCAAAAGTGCACATTCATGATGAAAATGATATACTCATTCCCGTCACCTGGATATGTGTGTGTGTGTATTTGTGTGTGTGTGTGTGTGTGTGTGTGTGTGTGTGTGTGTGTGTGTGTGATAATAACGGAATTGGATTTTATTTTGCTACTCCTATTGACATAATGGTATGTAATGTGTGCTAATATATGGACGACATAAAACTTATGCTTATATATGAAAAGAAAGAGATGACCGTGTTAGGTATGAAACAGAGTGACAAATGCTTGAGTTAACGAGTTGTGAATTTAATTGATTTAGTATAGATGAATGTGTGCTTTGATGACAAGTAAAGCTTACGTTGTAATTCCGGAACCTTAACTCTATGTTTTGACCTTATGTCTAAGTGAAATGAAAAGTATGTTAACCTATCAGCATGTGTGTAGTATGTGATGACGCTAAAAGTTATAGTTGTCAGAACCTGTGAGCAACCTATTTTATAACTGTGTCTGTAAATTGTTTAAAAATGTAATATCAGACATGACAATATTCTTGTCATAAGAAATCTGTTATTGCTCGGTACGTATATATATATATATATATATAAACACATGCTCTGGTAAGTCCTGACATCTTTTATATAACTGTTTTTTACTTAAGATGTAACCCCGTAGAATTGATCGACCTGGTGACTGAGAGTGGATATTTTCGTAACTTTTATTTTCGCGTGCATTGTATTAGTGTAATATGCCTGTTTAATGATGTGGGAACTTGTTTAATCTTGTTGACGAGTGCGATACATGACTATTCCATTTCGAACACGTATATGGGTAATGCTTTTGATCTAGCTGTCTGACAATTATGAGTATATGATAGTATGTGAAGTCCAGTAATTATATGATGGTATTCTGATTTAAGATTAAAGTGAAAGGTTTGAAGCATAAAGTGTGAACGATCAAAATGTGTTGCGTGATAGACCTAGTATGATAATGTTTAATGCGAATAGTATGAGCATGAGTGATAATTGAATGATTTGTGAAGTTAGTTTACTGAACATAATGTTAATTATGAGAAGAGTGATTCTTGTGATAATATGTATGATTATTTTAAGTGTAGCATGTAAATTGAGATAATTGTACAAGTAGGAAATATACTAAAAGGGAAGAATTATGTGACTTGCATGAATTTAGTATGACATGTCTAGTGATTAAAATTGATAGCTTGTGTGATGACATGAGTAGTTTAATAATGAGTTAATTGGCTACAACGTCTGTGTTGTAATTGGAAGGATTTGATGTGCATGTCTTAAAACGTAAGGTGGATGAAACATTTTTACAGAGATGTGTGAATTTATGATTATTATTTATGGAATCCGTGATAATTATCATAGATTTTGAAGTTATTGTTGCTCGTTATATCGCACCTTATTGGTGTATGATGTGTTTTTTAGCGAAAAATGGTGTCTCGAACAACCGTGTTTGCATACTACCTCATTATCGATATATAGATATGTGGATGCCATGCATATTCGTTTCCTTGACGATAGAACGTGATCAATTCGGGTAATGATGCATGTTCAGAAGTGTGTGTAAAGGTGTAGTTATGTTTAATGTGGTATGCTCTTATACTGGAATTTACTGACTGACCAACAAAAATAATATGGTTCATATGCGCGTCAATATGAGTATGGTTATGTATGCCATCAGTTTCCTATATACTTTTTTTTATATAAACTTTCCCATCTAACGGATTAATTATGTGAATTGTTGTGTATACGTGTTAAGGATGCGAAGTTATCAACTGTGGAAAGTGGGGTACAGAACACAGGGCGAATTATTCTGTTGTGCTTGCTACATGTGATATGTGCACCTGTTTGAAGCCACTGGTTGACAATTACTTGTATTGATTGAGTATAGAATGGGATGGTAAATGATGAACTATGTAGTGAGCAAACCGAGGATTATGTTAATAATTGTATTCAAGTGTCATATCCCTTGACCTTGGCTTGTGGGTGAGTAAGAGAAGGTGATACGTAACCGTTGACAGTACAAGTATTGAAGCGGGAAGAGAATAGACTTCTCACATGAAATGGGCTGCGCGCCAAGCGAATGCTGCAGGTCAGAGTGACCCAGAATTTTTTCGAACCTTATTATGACAGTGGGATGGAGCATTGATTTATAAGTTCATCTTCCACTCACTCACCCTTTGCCCCAGGTTTAGGATAATAGACGGACGACGTGAATGTAGCACCTATTAGACTGTGAACGTTACGAGGAGCTATTTCGAACGATGATTTCTTTTTCAAAAACTTTTAAGCATGTGTTGAAGTATGTTATGCATGTGGTGTAATGGTTTGTACATCTTGATTGAGTCAACTTCGGGGACGAAGTTTCTTTAAGGGGAATGGAATGTAATACTATGTGTTAGTTATGTTAGTTACTGTTGCTTGTACCTGTCACTTACTGTTATTGTGGACAACAATGACATGTCAAGTGATGCCCTGTGGTTGTTTTGCGTTAGTTATATTCCAAGAACGATGCGAACTTCGGAATGAATTTCATTTTCAGGGGGAAGACTGTAATACTCCGTATTTTATTATGAGTTAAAGAGTATTTTAAATAATATTTTATTATATTTGTCCTTCACTTTATTTTATAAATTATATTTTATACATAAATTATATTTATGTATATAATTTATTATATGCGTTAGGTTGAGTCGAGTTTGTGTGAGACCGACACAATTCGTCTAAAACGAATTGATAGGCTGAGTGAGTAGGCTTGACCATGTTTAACCTTGGCTCGGGAATCATTTAATTTGTGTTTAGTGAGTCGGGATATAAAATCAAACCTTTTCACAACACAAACCCTTTTTCTCATTTTATCACAAAACAAAAAAAGAAAAAAAAAAAAAGAAAAAGAGGAAGGGAGAGGTGACGAAGGGGACGGACGAACGAAAGTATATGGCACACAATTCGAGTCAATTTCCTTAACAATTTTTCCTCCTTGCGATCGTAGGTATAATCTTAATCCTTTCTAATTCGTTTTCATATAATTTTTATACGATTTCATAAACCTTGCCTCAAACCCTAATTTGATTATTATCATATAATTGGGAGATTTTGGTATATTGATGTTAAGACGGTATTTTGATAATTTGTGTGATGAATTTGGACCAAGGGTGACTCGGGTAAGGGTAGTGTGTCGAGCATAGCCGTGTTCGGCTGCGTTTTGGGCCTCGGGTAACACGCAAGGGAGTCGTGGCCGAGCCGTGGCCTAACTATGCTTGAGACGAGGCTCAAGTTGCTCGGGCGTGGCCGCAGCGGCCTAGACGATGCCTATGGTCACGGGTTGGGTCACGTGTGAATAGTGGTGTCGCGTAATTTATTTTAATAGCGATATTTACGTAAAATATTATATTAATAAGCACCGAGTTCGTAGAGGACCACTTTTAAGAGCATTTGAGCATTTTGCTGTGACGGTCTATAGCTGAGGTAGGATTCTATCCTACTCATTTATGTTAATTATTATGTGACAATGAATGTTACTTATTTTATAAAGTTGTAAGGTATGTCGAACTATTGTGAATATTATATTTTGAGACCGTCACATGCCGAGCTGTTATTTTATTATGAGTTCCTGTGAATGCCATTATTACCTTGTGTGATGACGTTGGTTGTCTGTGAGGCGACATGATTGAGAAACGGTAATATTAAGTCAGGCCCAGTTGCGGTTGCGGTCCTGAGATTAATGTGTTAGCCAGGCACAGTTGTGGTTGTGGACCTGATGAATTAGTATGCCTGGCACGTGAAAGTCAAAGCGATGTGAAGTCAAAGCGATGTGATCCAGAAGACGGCGCTGCGGTGCCGTGAGTGAATGTGAGGATTGATGGTGTGGTGTGGAATTACAGCCGTGCATGAACACGGGTGGTTGCGGCCGTTTGTCTCGAGACACTTGTGATGTTTGCTTACATTTCAGTTATAATTATTGCCGTTGTTTAAGTTACTTACTTTTAATGCTTCTCATATTTAACATAAGTTGACCGTGTTGTGTTTTGTTAATTGTCACCTATTTTCGGGGTGGCCTGTGTCGATCCATTCAATGATTTCCGTTTGAATGGGGAGCAGGTAATAAAGCAGGTTTAGATGCTTGAGATGGTTGTGTCGTGGCTTTGCATGGTTTCTGGGAGGGACGGCGAGTCAGCTGGTTTAGAATTGTCTCACCAAGTTGGTCTAGTCGAATAGTTTAGCAATAAGTTTGCTTGGAACATTTCTTTCAATTGAGTTGTAATCGTTAGACAAGTTTATACTCTTTTCAATAAAGTACTTGGAAGTTTTATTTGATATTCATTTGCCTCAGGTAATAGACGCATTTAATCGGAAATGTCTTGTTGAGACTTATACTTAAATGGGGGTGTTACATTATTCATTAAGTTGCCTTCAGTACCCTGAAAGAGATTGTTATATCTATCAGTAGGGAATACTTATAATCAACAAAAAAAAAAAAAACCTCGCTCACCGTAATAAAGGAGTGTTAAAATTTAGAGTTATCTCTCCTCCCATTTTCAACAAAATAGTTAGCCTCCACTATTCAGTCTCCACTACTCTCCCTTGGCAAAAAAAATTGCACCATTTTATATATAATAAAATATAATTACATAACGATAAAAGATTATAATTTATATTGTCATCTTTTAAGAGTAAAATGATGATAATTTTTTTATAAGGAAATGTTTACATTTTATCATAAAATGTTTACAAAATCAAGTCCTAGATTCACAACGAAACAAACATACACATTGTAGATACCCGTATCTGTCAATACTGGCATTTATAGAAATCCCGTCAAACACCCGATGATGATAGGACAACATGTACTTAAAAGTTGGTCATATCGTTATTTGAGTTCGTTTTACGATGTAAAAGGGACGTTGTCGATGAAATGTTTTATTAATGATTTTTTTTAAAATGTTTAATTTAAATGAAATTTAAATTAATTTGTTAATTTAAATTAATTTGTTTCGAATTCATTTTATTTGTTTAATTTGAATTTATTTTATTGAAAGTAAAATATTTATTTTATTCAATTTAGAAATTTCATTTGAAAAATCGAATTTCGAAAGTTTCAAAAAACGAGTTGAAAACTCGATTGTGTGAGCGATTTAAAGCTCGATTTTAACTCGATTTTTAAGCCCGTTTTCTTTGCGATTTGGCACGAATTTCGAGTAGCCCAACCCAATTACTTACCTAATCCCCCAACCCAAGTTCGAACCCCATCAAACCCAGCCCAAACTCAATCCCAAACCAGCCCCATCCAACACCCCTTAAACCCGTGTTTTGACAGCCCCCAAACCCGACTCAATCGACACACCGAAACACCATCAATGCCTCCCTTATCTAGCCCATATAAACCACCCTTCTCCAGCCCACATAACCACCCTTTCTTAGCCCCATAACCTGTAACACCCCCATACTCCGAGGCACCTTACCAAGGACTACCTTTGAATACAAGGATGCTACCATCTCGGTTTCCCGAGGCAGTGAACATAATAGAAATAATAAAGAAACATTATTATTATAATTCTAGTTTAACAAATACAAAATCTTTCTCCATAAAATGGAGTACAAAGCCAAAACTGAAATAAAAGTATAACTAATATCGTCTATGGAAGCTAATGTATATCATGTGACTCCACCCTGCTAACCCCAACGCCTAGTCAGCAACCATCATCGTCATTACCTGCTCGACTAACTGCTCACCATCCCCGAATGGATCACCACAGTTTTCAAAACATTAAACGGGGTCAGTCAGCTGAACAACTATATACGATATAATGCAAACAATAATTAAAGTATCACAACACCGCCACCACCAACACCAATCATCACCAYACCACACCACATCACAAGTAACCGACTACACACCGAACTATGTAGCCCTGCCAGTGGAAGACCGCGGCCAATTACCTAAACCACCCACAATACCCAAGTCCCTTAATGTGCACCTCCCCCCTACGCTGAGAGAACGTAGGAGGCGAATAATGGGGGTGAGACCACTTCTCACAATGGCTAACAAACAATATTACAATACCAATCACAACCAACTCCAACCACCGTACCATCTCCGCCATCACAATCATATCACAAACATGGAATCACATCATATAGTACAATCGTCACATTAATATGCATATTCATCAGACAACTGAGTAGGAAAACCTACCTTATCAGCAAATCAGGAATAATCAAATGGTCAGAAATCCTCTTCTACGAATTCTCCTCCTATA
>VHZZ01023597.1:13251-29367 GCA_009801015.1 Silene noctiflora | reverse complement strand
CCCAACACTCTTACTTTATCGTTTGTATAACTTATTTATCTTTACTTTGTTTTCCGCATGTTAGTAAATGGTGACTCTTCGTTTTTGGACTTAAAAATGTTTTAAAAATCTCGTATTTTTGTAACGTACTTGCTCTTTTATGTTAAATTATTCGTGTCCTAAATAGCGGGGTGTCACAGGCACGGCCACCGGCGGCCGGTCAGCCGACTGGGAGTACCTGAAGACGTGTTTTGAAGCCCAATTATATTTTTGAACCACTTTTGTAACAAACTATAAATACCCCTTTGTTAATCATTTCAAAACATTCCATCTTAGAGACAAAAACCCTCGAAAATACTCCATGCTTAGAATTAATCAAGTTGTAATCAAGCTTTAATCTTTTCATAATTCTAGCATAATTACTTCTTTGTTTAGACAAGATCTAGTGTAGTTGTTCTCTATTTCCCATTTCTTTAAAGATTTTGTAGAAGGGTTGAAGATTGTGTTCGGTTTTAATACTAAAGTTGTAAGCTTTCTCCTTTAGTTGGTACAATTACTTCTTCCTTTCTTTGTTTTATGCTTTTAATCCCTTCATAAATCATTTCTCTACTTAGTTTCTTCATTATGTTTACTCTAGGTTATTTTGTTTACATTTCCACCATTGTTGTTGTTTTCATTTCTAGTATGAGTGAGTAGTTCCTTACTAGGATGTAGGAGGATCCTATGTAGTGCTTTGGAGATGGTATTGGCGTGGATTAACAATAATTCTTGAGTTGTTCCCTTCACAAATTGTCTTTCACTAAGTGTTTGAGGAAATGCTTGAATGAGTAAATCGAGTCCTTTCTTCTATTTATCTACATGTTGGGTGAGTAACTTGACTAGTAATAGGGTTTTTGATGACAATTTGTGGGCTAGGGTTAATTGAATGAGTAAGTTAATTAATCTTAATCTAGTGGTTAGATTCACATCGAGAGGTTTGGTCTTTCCTTTGCTATCAACTCTAGATAATTATTAGTCCATGCCTAATTTCYGTCTCTAACTACATAGGTGAACCCAAACATCCTAGTTCTCTTAATCATTGTTTTAGACCATCTTTAGTTATTGCTCCGTTTTTACTTGTTTTAGTCTACATTCTAGTAATTAGTTTAAAATCAAACCACTTTCTTTGTTCGATTTAAACTAGACTATAAGTGAATAATCCTAGTGCCAAAATTCCGTCCTTTGGGTATGATCCTTGCAAGCTACAACGAGAAATCGTACACTTGAGAGGCCTTACAAATTTCAAAGCTATCAGCAACGAGATCAAATATTTCATACTAAAAGTCAATTTAAGGATAAGTGGTGTAGCTTGATTATCGATGGTGGTAGTTGTACAAATACTGCTTCCAACGAGATGGTAACAAAACTTGGGTTGGTCACAACAAGTCACCCTAAACCTTATGCATTACATTAGCCCGATGATGGTAACAAGGTTAAGGTCACGAAACAGGTTAGAGTGGGCTTAACAATGGGTTCTTATAGTGATGAGATATTATGCGATGTGGTTCCAATGGATGCTTGTCACATTTTGTTGGGTCGTCCTTGGCAATTCGATCGTGATGTGTTGCACCATGGTAGGCGCAATGAGTATGAGTTACATGATAAAGGGAAGAGGATTATGTTCAAACCCATGGCTCCAAGTGTTGTTAGGTTGACGAGTAGTATGAAAGGGAAGAAACCAAACCTTACTCTGTTTTCTAGTGAACGTGAGGTAGAAAATGCTCTTGTGGAGGGTGAATGGGTTTACCTAATGGTGGCCAACGAAACACATGGCGATCGTGTGACCAATGCTCTTTCTTGATGATTTACCTCCGGGTTTACCACCTATTCGTGGGATCGAAAAACAAATTGATCTCATTCTCGGAACTTCTCTTCCAAACTAGGCAGCCTACGATTTTAATCTCGAGGAAACGAAGGAGTTTCAAAGGCAAATTGAAGAGTTAATGAATTGAGGCTATGTACGAGAAAGTATAAGCCCTTGTGTTGTCCCAACATTACTTGTTCACAAAAGTCTAGTCACACTGTTACTCGGGCGCTAATATGCTCCACCACTGTTATGGTTATAGCCACCATTGTTGTTGTTGCTTTGAACACCCTGACTTTTCTATGACCCAGCTGTCCTATTACTCGTCATACTCTGACTCGGAGCCTGCGAATAGTTCTCGTGATAAGATCGTAAGAAGCCTCCTCCCCCAGCACTCTTACACTCAAATCGCTTGTGGCATATCCTGTCACAATTGAAGCAGTGTAAGGTAGAGTTGTCACAAGAGCTCCGACCTCCTTTCCCTCCAAAACGAGATCCCCCGCTGGAACCTGACCCTCCAGAATAAGCTCTAGCCTGGTTGTGGTTACCACGCTTGAAGTTAGACTTGTTACCACTCTTGCTCTCGGCCTTTCTTGTCTCACCTACCTTGTCCTTAGCCTTATTAGCCATATCAACCAACCTCTCTGCATGTCCTACTCTCTCATAAACCTCGGTCAGATCAGAGATTACCCCAGCAGGTAGCCTCTCCAGAATCATCGGTTACAGCTCCTTCTCGAAACGGAGAGCCAAACTCTGCTAACTCTGCTCAATGTCCTCCGCATAGCGTGACAAATCATTAAACTTGTGATAGTACTCAGCCACATTCATACTATCAGTCATAACAAAAGTATCAAACTCGGCACTCAGCTTACTACGGACATGCTCTGGAACAAAGTGATTCTTCATTGCCCTTTTGAACTAAGCCTAAGGAATCACGGTCTTACCCAAGCTCTTGTAGTACTCACGTGCATCCTCTCTTTCACGATACCACCACACCCCATATTCAACTTGCAGATAGAAGGCAGTCTGCTCCACCCTCATATCATCCGGACAGTTGATGTTTTAGAAAGATTTCACGCAGGGGAAACTACTTGCCTGATAAGTTATTGCAGGGTTATCTAGCTCTAATGATTTGCCTGACTGGATTATAACAAGTACAAAGTAATAAATAGAGAGAATAACACAAGAATTTATACATGGAAAACCATTATAAAATGGGAAAAAACCACGGGCACCAAGCCAGGAGAGGATTTTTACTATGTATGATTGGAGTAGATGTATATAATGATAGTGAGAGAGTATGGAGAGTATATTGTGTGTGTGTACATTTGTGTATTAGTGTTCTATTTATAGGCTTCAATTGATCCGTTATAGAGGTGGGGTGGTTTTTGCTAGATTATAGAAACCTGCTTTAACCAATTCCTCCAACAGTTGCCTCACTTGAAAATATATTTTATGGACTTGGTCTTCCTAAGAAGTAGGAACCAACTCTTCTTCCCTTTATTCCACCATGTGCCACTTATTGGTAGTATCTGAGGCTTACTCTTATTATCTTGCAATATGCCTAGGCCATTTAGACATGCCTGACCCATTATATCCTCTCCTGGGTGATTCCTACTATCTCGTGACCTGTAACCGTAGTGCCCCTTTCAGGATTTGCTCGGCTGATCACTGACATACCCTGGCAGGATTTATCCTGGATCAACAATTGCCCCTTATCTCCTCATTTCTGCTGGATCTGGCCAGGAATGGGGAGATAATCCGATCAGGGTAAGTCTTCAATATTCGACCAAGCTAAATTTTCAGAAGTCCATCCAGGCTAAAGCTTGCAGTTATTTTGGATAATCGTAAGAGTCCCATCATCTTTAAATTCTCCAATGGCTAGGGTATTAAATAGGCAGTTGCGTGTTTACCTAGAAGGGTAATGATTATTAATTTCCACTTGCCTTAACCCTAATTCAAAATCCTTTATAAATAGGAGATTAACGTCCTTGTTCCTCTTATTCTTTATCATTGCTTCGACTTCTCTTGAAAAAACTTTCTTAAATCCTCAACAATCTTCTCTAAAACTCCTCGAAAAAAAGAACTTAATGGCACCAAAAAGAAGAGCTGTTGCTTCAAAACCGGCTGAAGTTGTTGATACAGCTAAGGAAGAAACTCATGAGGTGGTCCCTGAAGATGACGTTTGTGAGATTGATCCTCCTACTGAGATCTTGTATATCATGCACCAAGACTCTACCTTTCTCCAGTCAAGCCTCTGGCTTCATCTTTTCCTGAGGCAAATCTCCTCAAGCCTTCCTTTGAGAACTTCTTTAAGGGTAAGGGTTTGATCCCTCAAGAAACTGTAGTCTGGATCCCATAAAACGGTACAGTCAGGCTAACTAGTACAGTTCTGGTTGGTTCTGTATCTTTGAATGGGCGTTTAAGGCTGGATGTAAGCTTCCCTTCAGTCCTCTTATGGTGGATGTCATCAGGGCGATTCAGATGCCCCATTTTCAAATTATGCCAATGGTATGGAAACTGGTCCATTCCATAGAAAATTTATGTGCCAAGCATAACTTGGTATTCACTCTTGAGGATATCAAGAATGTCTACCACCTGAAGAGCCATTCTCCATGCAGTTTCAGTTTCAGGGTGAGGGCCAAGATGTTGCCCCTGATCAATAATTTTTATTCTGGCGATTACAAGGGGTGGGCCAAGACTTATTTGTTTGTCAAGGCAACCTCTGTTGGTCCTGAATTGGATTATTTCAGCTACACCCTCTTGAGTCTGGTAAGGATATCTTCCTTCTTACTGCATGCTTATACATTAGTGAGAAAAAAAAGAAAAGGAATAGTTGACATATGCTTACCTATGTTGGTTTATTGCAATTGCTGATTGGCGCTCTGACCCTGTTGTTGAGGGTTCGGCTAACAGGATTGTTGCTTTCATGGCTCTCCCTGATGAAGAACACACCTGGCTTGCTAGCCTTGGTCGGGAGCAGTTTTCAAGGTTCATGAAGGCTAAGATGAGCACCTACAAGGCTCCCAAATCCTCCACGGGTTCAGGGGCTTCAACTACTGGCAGTAAGATTTTCCTATTTTTCAGTTTTTTTTGTTTTGTGATTTAGGGTTTCTTGCTTATATTGCTGATTCAGGGATTATTGCTGTAGTAACTTGGTCATCGGCCAGGATTGCTGGTTTTGAGCTTGCCGACTTGAAGGCAGACATAAGTAAGATTACTGGGGAGAGGTATCAGAATGGGGAGGCTACTGGTAGTGATAGCACTGCCCCTCTCCGAGTTCATGTGCCATCTGAGCAGGCACTCAGGACTCAGCCTGTCGTGCCACAGCCTTCCGCAAGTGAGAAGGGTCCTTCTAACAAAAGGAGGAGGGAAAGTGAGGAACCTACTGCTGAAGAGATTCTTAGACTTACTAATCAGGTGAGGTTGGTCAGGGCTAGGAAGAGCAATCTGCAAACTGCCAAAC
Source organism: Silene noctiflora (assembly GCA_009801015.1). Taxonomy (NCBI): domain Eukaryota; kingdom Viridiplantae; phylum Streptophyta; class Magnoliopsida; order Caryophyllales; family Caryophyllaceae; genus Silene; species Silene noctiflora. The sequence goes on along the minus strand of VHZZ01023597.1, from coordinate 24,079 downwards.
AGCAAATCCAGGCTTACTCATTCAAGGTGGATGATCAGTTGATCTCTTCCAATATTGAGGAGTCGTCTGCTGAAGCTATGGCGTCCCTTCATGCCTTCAGGGTTAACATTGCTGGCCTACTGGCCTTGACACAAGAGGTGTGATTTTGTGCTCCAATGTGCTGGTATGTCTATCCCCCTGTTTACTTGTTTATACTTACCTTTGGTGTTTTGTCTTAGAATGTTAATGATGGGCTCCTGAGTGCTTGTCAAGTCAAGTCCACTCATGTAAAGATTGGCATCCTAGATTGGAAGATACAAAAGCTGAGAGGGGAGTTGGAGGCTACCAAGAACGAGATGGAGACTTGCAGGGTTGTTGAGGTTTTTACTAAGTCAAAGTTGGGGTCTGCTTAGAATGTTGTGAAGTCTGCTCAGGAACAACTGAGCACTGCCAAAGAAGGGCTGGCTGGAATCAAGGCAGAGTTGGCAGCTGAGAAGCAAACTATGCAAGAGCTCCTGGCCAAGAATGAAGAGCTGGCAATTAAGAGAGACGAGGTCCAGGCTAGGTACAAGGATGTTTCTCTGTGTTTCTTCGGTAAAGGCATGGTAGATGCCATGTGAGAACCTGAGGAAGTCAAGCCTTTCTGGAACCCTGATAAGGAAATGCAGGATCTTAATGCGACCTACCCTGAACTGTTCAAGCTCCATGAAAATGAAGATGTTGAGAATGATGAGGTGGACTCTCCTGCTTCCCTGGATAAAGGCAAAGATGATGCAGCCAGTGGCAGGGAGGATGAGGAGATGTTTGATGAAGGTATGGTTCTGCAACTACCTCATAGGCAAATTGAACATTTTTCATTTAGTTTCCCTTATCCAAGGATGGATGTTCCCTGGAGGTACGTTATGATCTGTTTTTGGAATTTTTTTGGCCCATCCAAGGGGGGATGTTCCCTGGACTTACTATGACATCTTTTGTCTCTGTCTTTTCAAAGTAATGTTGCTCCCAGGTTGGGGTTAGGTATTTTGGTTTGTGTTTTTTGTTTGGATATGATTGTTTTCTTCAAGTCTTTTAGGTAAACATGAGGGTTTTTAATTTCCTTGAGAGGCTTGCGGCCCTCAGCCTTTTTAAAAAGGCTAGGCGGATATTTTCCTGGAAGGCCCGTTTGGTGTTAGGTTTTTTTGCCTGCCTGGAGAGATCATGGACCTCTGTCTTCTTGAGAGAGTTTGATCATAGCTTGCCTATAGGGCTTTGTCTACTAAATATAAGGGTTTTCTGCCTGTCTGGAGGGCATATGGTCCTATGCCTGTCAAAAGGGCTTAGTATATGCCTGTCTAGAGGGCTTTATGAACAAGTAGTCTGGATCTTTCACCAATCTAATTGTTTTGATTTGTACTGAGCTCAGTTTTTTGTTTAGTTTGACTGCAACAAAACAGTGAGATCAGGTGATCTTTGTTATGTCGGTTTATATGAGGCATTGTCTGGAATGTTATTCAGGCATTGTCAAGAATGTTATTCAGGCTAGTGGAGTGGCCCTCAATCTTGAATATTTTTTTAAGCATGTAATGATGAAGATAGTAATTACAGAAAGCGTAAAACAAGTTTTCAGGATTTAAAACACAATCAACTTGTAGGAAAGTTAAAATAACAAGGAATGATATGGGATCAAACACGGGACAATTTTTATTCATACAATGGCAGTTACAAACATTTAGAGGCATGGTAGGAAAGTAGCAAGAGACAATCATATTCTAATAATTGATGCTTACACATGAAATAGTTTGAAGTGGGTGACATTCCAGAAACGTGGTATCATATCACCTTCCAGAGTTTGTAGCCTTTAGGCGCCCTGGCTAACTATGGAAACAATCAAGTATGGGTCTTCCCAGACAGGAGTTAGTTTTCTTACAGTTTTTTCCTTTGTATTTGGAAAAACCTTTCGCAGTGCTAGGTCTCCTTCCCTGAAAACTCTGATGTTGACGTTTTTGTTGTTGCTTCTAGCCACAGTCTGTTGGTAAGATGAAATCCTAATCTTAGCTGCATCCCTCAACTACTCAGCTAGAGTCGTCCTATCTTGCATTAGAGGTTCATTTTCTTCAACATTGTTCAGGCTGCGTCTAGATGTTGGCACATGTATGTCTGTAGGAATGACTGCTTCATAGCCATAGACTAAAGAATATGGCGTCTGTCCAGTTGCAGTCTTTGGTGTAGTTCTATTCTGCCCATAAAACAAATGTGAGCTCTTCATCCCATCTGCCTTTTTTCTTCTTCAACTTCTTTTTCAGGCAACTAATCACCACTTTATTACTGGATTCTGTCTGGTTGTTAGCTTTTGGGTAGCCTGGTATGGATGTTACCAGGTTTATATTCCATTCTGCACAGAAGGTCATTGTTTTATTTCCCACAAATTGTGTGTCATTATCACATACTATTTCTGATGGGATTCCATATCGACAAATAATGTTTCCCTTGATGAATGATATGACTTCCTTTTCCTTGACTTGCTTGAATGAATCTGCCTCTATCCATTTGGAGAAGTAATCTGTCATAGCCAGCATGTATACATTTTGTCTAGGAACTTGAGGTAGCTTGCCTACAATATCCATCCCCCATTTCATGAACGGCCATGGTTCTAATATTGAGTGCAAAAGCTCAGATGGCTGGTGGATGAATGGGGAGTATAATTGACAGGCTTCATATTTATAACTGTATGTCAGGCAATCAGCTCTCAGTGTGGGCCAAAAATAGCATGTCCTAAGGACCTTGCTTGCCAGGCTCCGGCCTCCTTTGTGGTTACCAAAGTATGGATCATGTATGTCTTGGAGTACTTGTTGTGCTTCATGTAGTTCTAGGCATCGTAAGTATGGTCCAGCCTGAGACTTTTTAAACAAAGTATTATTAGTGATGGCATAGGTAGAAGCTTTAATCATGAATGCCCTTGCCTCATGCCTGTCCTGAGGTAACATGCCTCGCAGGAACCAATAATAGTAAGGCTCAGTCCAATAATTGGTATCAATAGTGACGGGACAGACTTGGTCAGCCTTACTGATAGTAGGTTCAAGCATGTGGAAATTTGGTATGTTTTCAAAGATTGTAGGACTGAAATTGGATCCTAAGCTGGCTAGAGCATCAGCCTGGGTGTTCAAGTCTCTTGGAATTTGATTGATGTCAAATGAATTGAATTTTTCACAAAGATCTTTTATAATCTCCAAGTACAAAATCATTTTGGAATCTTTTGCAACATAAATTCCCTTCACTTGATTCGTAACTAAGAGTGAGTCGGATTTTACCTTTAAGTTTTGCACACCAAGTTCAATGCTTACCTCGAGTTCAGATATCAGGGCTTCATATTCCGCTTCATTGTTCATGGATTTAAATTCACAGCTAATGGCCTGGGCTATTATACCCCCCTGTGGCGATTTAAGTACTAACCCTAGGCCAGTCCCCCTCATGTTTGTTGCCCCATCAATATATAAGATTCATTCCTGGTCGGACATGGAGTTGTCTAGTCTATTTACCTCTTTGATTAGGTCAGGCGCTAGGGTTGGGCTGAAATCAGCCACAAAGTTTGCTAGGGCTTGGGACTTAATTGTTGTCCTGGGTTCAAAGGTTATGTTGTAGGTGCTGAGTTGGACTGACCACTTGGTCATCCTGCCTGATAATTCAGGCTTCCTTAGGACAAATTTTATAGGTAAGTTGCTCCTGACTAGTATAGGGTGACTCTCAAAGTATGGATGCAACTTGGTACAAGATACAATTAAAGCTAAAACATATTTTTCAAGTAAGTCATACCTCATTTCAGCATCCATGAGACTTTTACTTACATAGTACACAGGGTGCTGTTGTCCGTCTACTTCTTTCACCAGGACCTTGCTTACTGTTGTCTCAGTGACTAACAGGTATATTGCCAGGGGTTCTCCTTTGTTTGGTTTAGCCATCAAAGGTGGATAAGAGAGGTAACTCTTGAGGTCCTGTAAGGCTGCTTCATGTTCAGGCGTCCAATGGAATTGTTTGCTTTTCATAAGCAGGTTATAAAATGCATTGCATCTCTCAAATGATTGAGAGATAAACCTGTTCAGGGCTGCTACTCGCCTGTCAGCTTCTGTATATCTTTGACTGACTTTGGCGATTCGAGCTCCAGGATTGCCTTTATCTATTCAGGGCTGGCTTCAATCCCTCTCTTGGTCACCATGTATCCCAAGAATTTGCCAGCTGACACGCCAAAGTGGCACTTGGATAGGTTTAGCTTCATGTTGTATTTCTCCAGGATCTTGAATGCTACTTCCGGGTCTTTTCCATAGTCCACAACATTTTTTTATTTGACCATCATGTCATCAATATAAACTTCCATTGTATCTCCAATTTTATCATTGAACATCATATTGACCAGGCGTTGATAGGTTGCCCCTGCATTTTTTAGGTCAAATGGCATTGTTGTGTAGCAGTATATCCCTCTTTCAGTGATGAAGGCAGTGTGTTCTGTTGGAGTATGTGTCCTCCTTAATAGTGCATCTACATAATAAATCTTAATAAAAGGAATATCAGGGATATAATATTTTATTTGTCAGTTGATCAACTTAAATCGGTAAGGCTCGGCTGACTAGAGTTTGACGTTACTGTCATAAGACGGCGGTGATTAACTGGTCCCTTTCGGTCATACCTATAGGATGATGCCCATATAGAAAACTAATTATTTGTATACGATACAATATATATATATATATAAATATATATATATAAATATATATATATATATATATATATATATATATCTATATATATAATTAGTATTTTGTATAAATTGACTTTTTATTAAGTCAAGTGAATTTTTTAATTGATGATGAGTTACGAACTCGGGCCAAAGGAATTTATTATTCAACTATATGATAATTGATTAATAAATAGACGAAATTTAGTAATTAATAGTTAATTAACTAAATTATTGCGATATGTGTGTATATTGTGAGGCGGAGGTAATTAGTTAATAATATTTACAAGAGGTTGTAAAATTAGCTAATTAATTATTATAGGACACATTTTATATTGATAAAATGGTAAAATATCACTTAGAAGTTAAGTGTACATTAGTATTTAATTAGTATTATTTAAGTGTTAAATAATTGAATTAAATTAAATTTATATTTAATTATATAAGATAATTAAATATAAGTCATATAAGCATTTGTGGGACAAATGTCGGAAATCGAAATGGACCCGAAATACTCTTTATGAGTCACCATTTTGGTAGTGTATGTCACCCATGTGGTTTGGCACCCACCCACTAACAATTGTATGTCAGTTGGTTACATTTCATTTCCTATATAGACCCCCCATATACACACATAATAAGATGATGATTTTAAGACAAAAAGTTCTCCTTATATCTCCTCTTGGCCATTTTTATAGAGGAATAAAAGGGCCAATTTTCTTCATCTTCTTCATCAAAACTTTGATCAAATTTACAATTAAATTATTAAATTAAGGAGACGAATAGTGATTACTTAGTTTAGATTGTATCCATTGCTTGGAATTCAAATTTAATTTCCTTCCATACTTCACAAGCAGCAGCTAGCTCAGGACTCCATTTGCAAGCCTCACGAATAATAGTATTACCCTCGCGAGCAAGATCACGTCCTTTATTACGAGCTTGTACACATTCTTCTAGGGCTACTCGATTCGCTACAGCACCTGGCGCATTACCCCAAGGATGTCCTAGGGTTCCTCCACCAAACTGTAGTACDGAATCATCTCCAAAGATCTCGGTTAGAGCGGGCATATGCCAAACGTGAATACCTCCCGAAGCAACGGGCAGAACACCTGGTGTAGAAACCCATGATTGAGTGAAATAAATACCGCGACTTCTGTCTTTTCCAGTAAAATCATCACGTAGTAAATCCACAAAGCCTAAGGTGATTTCTCTTTCCCCTTCAAACTTACCTACTACGATACTGGCATGAATATGATCTCCACCAGACAKACGTAACGCTTTAGCTAGTACACGGAAGTGCATACCATGATTTTTCTGTCTATCAATAACGGCGTGCATTGCTCGGTGTATATGAAGAAGTAGGCAATTATCTCGGCAATAATGGGCCAAGMTAGTATTTGCAGTGAATCCACCTGTTAAGTAGTCACGTATTACGATAGGAACTCCCATTCTCTGGCAAATTGTTGATCAAACCTTCAACAAAAATTCACACAGCAAAAATATACATTAACTAATATTATTAGTGTAATAATATTATATATTATACAAGTAATCCTATTATTATCTAATTAATAATTTTAGGATTTTTTTAGGCTAGTCTTCGGTGCATCCTAAGGAGATCTTCTACATTGGAGACTAAGGTTGGAGGATCATCCAAAGCTTGTAGAGTTCCATAAGACAACTATTGTAGTTGTCTTATAGCCATTTTACCCAATGTGAGGATTTTTATATCTTACTTATTTATGTTTAAGCCATCATATTTACATGCATGTAACTAGATCACATAAACTAAATTAATATGTAATTTAGCAACTAATTAGAGATTTATAATTAGGGGTCTAGAACTTTCATGTTCCTCGTAAACTGGGTGCATTTTGATTTGGGTGAACCCACTGGAAGCATCCACGAATGTCAACATTTCATGCCCTACTGCTGCGTCTACCATAGCATCAATATGTGGCAGTGGGAATGGATCTTTCGTGAAGACTTTGTTCAGGTCTGTGTAGTCTACACAGACTCTCCATTTCCCATTCTTTTTCTGCACAACTACAACATTGGCCAGCCATTCAGGGTATATGACCTCTCTTATCATTCCCATGTCCAAAAGTTTGTCCACCTCTTCATTGATGATTGTATTCCGTTCAGGGGCAAACTTGCGTCTTTTTTGCTGCACAGGCTTGAAGGATGTGTCAATATTGAGTTCGTGGGTAATGACCTTAGCATCAATGTCAGTCATATAAAAATGAGACCAAGCAAAATAAGAAGATTTAGTTTTAAGGAAACTTACTAAACCTGGCTTGACTGAGTCAGGGGCATTAGATCCTATCAACACGTACCTGCGGGATACTCTGGGTCTAGAATTACTTGATCGGTTTCCATCTGTGATTATGGCATGTAGGTACTCTTGACAGGATACTGTAATTTCTAGGCGAGGGACATACCTGCATTGGAAGGCTTGAGGGCTTCGGAATAGCATTCCTCGGCGAATTTCTACTCACCTCTGATTGTTGCTATCCCCCACTCAGTTGGGATCTTGACACATTGATGAATATGTTGAAGGAATGGCTTTCACATTGTGGATCCATGGCCTGCCCAGGATGGCATTGTAGGAGGACAGGCAATCCAGGACTCCAAATTTCTCGTAGTATGAAACTCCCTCAACATAGGTTGGCAGGTAGATTTCTCCAAGAGTATTTCTGGTTTCACCACTGAACCCTACCAGGACACTATACTTCTTTGTAATCTAGTCTTCGTTGATCTTCATAGCTTTCAGGACATCCAACATTATCAGGTTGACTAAGCTCCCACCATCAACAAGGATTCTCAGGAATCTTTCTATGCCAATTTGCATAGCAATACCAGGACATCATGGTGTAGGCGTATAACTCCCTGTATGTCGTTGTCATCAAACGTGATTTGAGGCAAGTTCCTTGGTTTGTATGGAGATCTCATATTTGTCTCCCTAAATATCTTATTTGCTGCTGAACTGGTCAGGCCGTAGATTTCTGATCCCTCAATTATGAATTTGACTTCAGGTAGCCTTTCTTTAACAGGTATGTCACTGGCTTGTGAAGCCCTATGCATTCCTCTGTTGTGTGTCGTATATCCATGTGGAATTCACACCATCTGGTTGTATCCTTCCTTGAATTGGGATTGTCAGTCTTTTTTTGCCACCTGACTACGTCTCCCAAGTTGTCCAGGTGTTTGATAAGTTCTGCAATGTCAACAGAGAAGTTATATTCTTGAGTAGATGGGAAGGTGTAAGAGTTACCTCGTTGCTCTTGGGCAAGGTTGACTTCTGATCTGGTAGGCCTTGAATATGGTGATGGTCTGGAATTGCATCCTCTACGGCTGGTGCTTTTCCTTCTAGACTTATCACATTGTGATTCGCCTGATATCTCTGACTTGAAGCTTTTGTCCTCCTCCAGTCTAATATGAGCAAGTGCTTTCACCTGGACATCTTCGAAGGTATGGCAAGGTTATTTAGTAAGATCCACGTAGAGTTCACTGTTTGGTAGGAACCCCTGTCTAAATGCTTCCACGACTTTTCCAATGTCACACCTCGGGATGGACACTTCTCTTTGTTTAATCTCGCCATGAAAGTCCTGAGCGTCTCTTCTGGTTTCTACTTTCCCTATACAGATCACTAGACCTCTTTTCTAGTTCCCTGCTGCTGGCAAACTACTGATTGAATGTATTCACCAGGTCAGCAAAGGACTTGATACTTCCATTGGCTAGATTGATGTACCACTGCAGGGCAGGTCCGGTCATGGTTGTCCTAAAGCCTTTGCATATGCATAATTGTCTCATCTCACTTGGTACTGATGCGGCTAGCATCCTTTGCTTGTAGAAAGCCACATGATTTTGAGGATCTGCAGTCCCATCATACGTCCTCATTGATGACACCACAAACTTCTTGGGCAGGTCTACCTTTGTTATTTCATCTATGAAGGGTGAGTCAATATAACTTTCGGGGTTCACCTCCTCTATGGTGACTGGCATTCCATGGATCTTTTCAAATTTCTCATGGAGTTTCTGGATTTCGTGGACTATAGCCATCATTATTGTTACCCCTGACTTATCTGGATTGCCAGGATCTTCATGAATTTCCTCATCTGAGTCAAGGTTTGTAGCCTTGTTCTTTGAAGGACTGGGAATTCCAAAATTTGAGAAGTCAATATTTTTTATTATTGAGGAGAATGGGGTTCCAGGCTAGATCTTGGAGTTAGAGCCTGACGATTTGTTTTCCAGTTTCTAATTCAGGCTTGACTCTGACTCCCTCAGCTTTTGGACTTCTGCCTCAGTTTGGGTCATTCTCTCCTTGAGCACTTCCATCTCCAGTAGTTGTTGCCTGGCTGCGGCTAGTTTCTGCTCAACACTGTCTCCTGCCATTTTTTGGGGATTGAAAATTTTTGATTGGGTTTGGATTTTTGGATTATTTCTGAGCTAGATGCCCCATGGTGGGCACCAATTATTTTAGCAAGATTTCACGCAGGGGAAACTACTTGCCTGATAAGTTATTGCAGGGGTTATCTAGCTCTGATGATTTGTCTGACTGGATTATAACAAGTACAAAGTAATAAATAAAGAGAGAATAACACATGAATTTATACGTAGAAAACCCTTATAAAATGGGAAAAAACTACGGGCACCAAGCTAGGAGAGGATTTTCACTATGTATGATTGGAGTAGATGTATACAACGATAGTAAGAGAGTATGGAGAGTATATTGTGTGTGTATATTTGTGTATTAGTGTTCTATTTATAGGTTTCAATTGATCCGTTATAGAGGTGGGGTGGCTGTTGTTAGATTATAGAAACTTGTTTTGACTAATTCCTCCAACTGTTGCCTCACTTGAAAATAGATTTTATGGACTTGGCCTTCCTAAGAAGTAGGAACCAACTCTTCTTCCCTTTATTCCACCATGAGCCACTTATTGATAGTATCTGAGGCTTACTCTTGTTATCTTGCATTACGCCCAGGCCATTTAGACATGCCTGACCCGTTATATCCTCTCCTGGGTGATGCCTACTATGTTGTGTCCTGTATCCGTAGTGCCCCTGTCAGGATTTGCTCGGCTGACCACTGGCATACCTTTGCAGGATTTATCCTGGCTCAACAGTTGACAACTTCCAACACACTCTCCATCGCTCGATGCCAGTTGTCGAGCAACTTGGGCTCGCTTGTGCCCTCATAAGTGGTAGAGTTGAATCGAAAAATAGTGGTGCTCATTTTGGATGCATCCACAGCTATTTCCTTCCCTTTCCTTACGTTCTCTAAGGCCTCATAGAGCGCCTCTTTCTACTCAATCATCCGAGTAATCTATTCTAGGCTCATTGCCGAAGCCTGGATGTAAGCGACATTTTTCTTTGGCGGTATTTTGAGCTTCAAAAACCAAGATAAACATAAACACATAGCCTACAGCTCGAAATAAAAATCACATCCGCCAAAGAGGTACTCGGTCGAGTACACTAAAGTACTTGGTCGAGTGTATAAACTACTCGACCGAGTCTCAGACTCCAGTAGCTGGTCAGAAAGTCACATAAAACACACTTGGTCGAGTACCAAAAGTACTCGATTGAGTGCAACCCACTCCGTTGAGTCCTGAACCTGCTCGGTCGAGTGGTAACAACCAGTAGCTAATCAACATATCATGCAAAACGTACTCGGTCGAGTACTAAGATTACTCGGTCGAGTACATCCCACTCGGTCGAGTTCCTACTCCGCCCGGTCGAGTGGTGACAACCAGTAGCTACTGACAACATCACAGACATCCCCACTCGGTCGAATTCCAGGATACTCGGTCGAGTACCCTGCCACACTTGGCCGAATCATGTTAATCCAACTCCCAGCACATTCCCAAAAACATATAAGGCAGTACCACATCCTATTCACATGTTTCTATATCACAAATGCCAATAAGTAGAATCATAAAACATATAACATGCCACCATTTGCTCAGCCAACATTTTACATTATTCCTACTTCATGCCATACTTCTTCTAACCTCAACATATATACTTATCCACATTATTCATACACAAGTAAATTGTAACACCCGAGAATAATTAATTTGTATTCTAAATCATTTTAATAATTAATTGCGGTAAATATGATTTTTAAATATTATTTTCGTAAAATGT
>VHZZ01023581.1:0-11336 GCA_009801015.1 Silene noctiflora | reverse complement strand
TTTATAATACATTATTTAAATGTTTCGTTATTGTCTTTTGGATATCATTTGCCTCGGGAAACCGAGATGGTAGCATCTTTGTACTTAAGGTGGCCCCGTAAGGCACTTTGGGTATAGGGGTGTTACAATGCTGCTGGGGACGTCCTACATTATGCTTTTCGGCGTCCCGTTTGCACTCTACTGAGTTGCAGGCTAAGCTCCTACATCCTTCTGGTATCATTGTTGCTGGCTCTACTTTTGATGATGCTTTGCGTATTTTTAATGAGACCACGGGTTATGATCTTCTCTGCGATCCTAGTGAAATCGCTGGCCCTAAACTTATGAAGAAATTGGTAGATATATATTTCACGATGGTTGCTGCTACATCGGACTTTGTTTTCTCCTTGACTCCGCGGTAGGTGGCATTATAGAAGTCTCAGCAGGATGCTCACTTATCTGATTGGTTGCGTGTAGTTCCTATTGCTGGGTTGAGGCACACTATTAATGGAAGGACCTATCGTAGTGTGCTTAGTTATCGATTGGGTGTTCCATTATTCACGATGTTTCGGCCCTGTGCTTCTTGTTCTCGGGTATTTGATGGTAATGTCTATGGGGATTATGCTGTCTCTAGTGTTGGTACCGTGGGTATTAAGCATCGACATAACATCGTTCGCGACACCTTATTGGATATCTGTTTCCGGTTTGGGATTTCTGTCGGGAAGGAGGTTGATATCGGTTTGGTTGATGGGCATGACAGGCCCCTTCGTCCAGCGGGTTTGATGCTTTATTCTTGGGACAAGGGGCGTGATGTGTGTGTCGATCTGACGGGGTCTTCCCCCCTGACTCAGTCGGGGATGTCTGATTTTGTGCCCGGGCTTGTTGTTGTTGATGCTGCTCAGCGTAAGTGTGCCAAGTACCGGGATTTGTGCATGACGGCTGGTTATGGTTTCCTACCCTTCTCCTTCTCTTCGCTGGGGGAGCTCGATACGGATGTTGTAGCTTTACTCAAGCGGATTCAGAAATTCTATGTGTTAGGATGTTAGGCCTCGTTGTGCCGCTTATATTTTTTCTAGACTTAGCTTTGCTATTGCTAAGGGAGTGGGCACCCAGTTTGTATCTCGGTTGCCCACTAATTTCTTTTAAACTTTGATTTTATCTTAATACAAGGTGCCCCCGGTTTTATAATAAAAAAAAAATATAATAATAATAACAACAACAACAACAATAATAATAATAATAATAACAATAATAATAATAATAACAATAATAACAACAATAAGAACAATAATAACAACAATAATAAGAACGATGATAATCACAACGACGACGACAAGATCCAATTCAAAAAAAAGTACTAATCTAACATAACTTCCCTACCCCGTAGATTATAAAACTACTCACTCATAATAACGATTAAACTAGCAACAATGAGTTCCAATAGCATAAACATGGTAACAATATGTAAATAGAAGTATAAATGATAAAATTAATCTAGGGAAAAGAAATTTCCAACAAGAGGAAGAACAAGAACAAGAATAAGAATAATAAGAACAAAGGATCTTGTAAATAAACCTGGAAATAAACTTGAATTACTTGAACTAAATTGTTGATAACAAAAGAGAACTAGATTATTAAGAACTAGATTTTATGTAAACAAAAGTGTATATGAGAAAAGATATTTACAATAGGTGGAAAACATAGGTTTAAGTAGAATTGTAATACCCGTCCTTTTAGGGACCCGTTGACCGTCCTTGACTGGCCATAGACGCATGTTTAGACCCTTGTTGGTCCCTGGGGTTTAGTCCTACATTATAGTACCCCTTCGGGTGTAGAGGGCTCGATCTAGCGGAGGCTACTCGATCGAGTAGCTTAGTTACTCGATCGAGTAGAAGCCACTCGATCGAGTAATTAGGTTACTCGATCGAGTAAGTGGATTCCAGCGGTAAAATATATATCGCGATATCGTGAAACCCAAATCATTTTATTTCTTTTCTCCTAACCTAGATGCCGTCGTCTCTCTATTCCTTCACCCGAGTTCACCCTTTTGGAAGCCTAAGGGAGTTGAGTCACCATGAGGATGGGAGCATGTGTCGGGTAGCGGTCTTGCCGCCGGAATACTTTGTATAAGTATGTTGTCATCATCATCATCGTCTCCCCTAGTTGGGTTATGGTTGTAGTGGTAGTAATAGATTATCGTACTGTTTTTAATAGGTGGTTATGGTGGTTGCTTGTCACCTTACGGTTATGCGGTGTTGCTGCGGATTGCTAAAGGTAGGGTTTCCCTACTCAGTTATTGTTTACATGTTTGTAAGGTGGTTGACGGTTGATTGATATGTATTAATGTTGATCTTGATGTTAATGATATTCGTTATTGTGTAATGTGATTGGATGTGTTGTCTGTGGTTCGCGAGGCGCGCCCTCGACTGAGTGGAGTCACTTGCGGGAGTGACTTCACGCCCTTGATTCAACCTCTGTGGAACCCGTCACAGAAGGGGATATGCACATTAAGGAACTTGGGTTTTCGCTCGGAAGAGATGAGCGGGGATTTGGTGGGTACGGCTGTGGTCCCCCACTGGCGGCGTGGAATATCCGTTGTGTGGGATATTCTGGCAGGGCTACACATTTTAGTGTGTAGTCAGAGGTGTGGAGTTGTGATGGTGTGGGTGTATGTTTATTATACTTGTTCTTGGTGTGATTCTACAGTTACTGACCGTGTGTGGTGTTCTCTGTGTTTCCTTTTTATGTTGTCTGTTGTGATCCTTTATGGTGATCAGTTAGTCTTAGCAGGATGCTTCTGGATCTTAGCTGGGTTCTTTGGAGGGACGAGTTCACCACGAGTCACGACAGAGATAGCTTTACATAGTTGGTTGTGTCCTGAGATGTATCTTTTCCTTTTTGGTTTAACGACTTGTAATAACTTAAAATGTTCTTTTATTAACGTTTGATTATTACTTTACCTCGGGTAACCGAGATGGTAACGCCCTTATCTGTTGGGGAAGGTCTTGTTAAGGCTCCCTGGTAGATGGGGGTGTTACAAGAATAAAGAAGAGAAGACGAAGAGTTCGGCGTAGAAAATACTCAACCCGGGCACTCGGGGTCACTAACCCCGATTAGGTCGCATTGATGTGGGTAAATTTCGTTAACTTATCTTTATAAGTGCAAAACCCATCACCCCATGAGGCCGGCCGGGGTCACTCACCCCGATAGAGGTCGTAGATGATCATTTTTTTGTTCATAAATCTTCAATAACAACCAAATGATATGACCCCAAGGGGTAGGGGTTGCGGCATGGGGCCGTGCGCCATATTTACTAGTCGTCACTAGACTTCACTCCATACAACTTGCAATCAAATCATGTTTCTTCTTCCTCGGGATGCGTGAATATTTCCAAAATGCCTCTAGCATGGCCAAGATTCGCTCCAAGTAATTTTTTCCTCCTCGGTCAATACCAAATGATAGATAAAAATCGTAAAACCGCTTCATTCCCTACAAAATGCAATAAGACATGCAAAACACCTAGAAGAAGATATTACTCGCAAAATCACTCAATAGAGTGCACAAATCATGTAAAAAAGAGCTAAAGGAGGGGTGAAAATCATACTAATATAAGACATACCAGTAACGTATTTCCTACCATAACTTTTTACCATGGATTGAGACAACATAATGTTTTCATGAATATTCCTGCCTAGAATGGATGCAGCTTGCTCTTATCCAATGAGTAAAGGAAGAAAAGGGTTACATCCCTATAAAAATAATTTTACTAATGGTTTTATAAAGAGTGGTGCAGCAAGAAATAAATGAGTTATAATCAAGGGCAGAATTGATCACCCTCTTTTTAGGAATAAGGGTGAGTAAACTTGCATTTGCTTCCTTACACATCTTTCCTCTTCTGAAGAAAGCTTGGAAAACTTTACAGAATACTGTCTCAACCAGATTCCACGATGCTTCAAAAAATGTAGAAGAGAAACCATCACCTGATCCAACTTCAAACACGGCGCTTTAAATTATTTCAGTATTTTACTTAGAAAGCCTCTTATTAATGTAAAAAAATGGTGTAGTATTTAATTAATTGATTAATTACTTTCATTTTTTTTTATTTTTTTCAAAATGAATTTAATTTTTTATAGAGTCGTTTTAGTTGTTTAATTTCGAAAATAAAAAGTGAATGGAATACACAAAAATATATTAAAATAAATGACGCACCTAAAAATAATAATATAAAAAAGATTCCCATTTTATTTATTTCAACTGGAAATAATAAAATTTGAGAATAATAAAATTTACTCCCTTCGCCCCAGTTATTTGTTATCTATTCATTTATACACAAAGAGCAAATAAATGAGAAAATTGAGTAAGGAAGCAAATGCAACTTTACGGGGAATATAGAAATAGATACCCACTTGCCCACTTGTGTAAACTTGTCAAAAAAAGAAATAGATAAAATTGAGTGATACACCCCAAACAAAAATCGATAATAACTGACCATGTCGAAAGAGTATTATTTTAATTTTATTAATTTAAGGAATATAATTTATTATTTTTGGAATCGTGCCTAAAATGATATAATCTTTGACTTTTATTTTTAGGATGAAATCATATAGTAATCACAATTCCACTATTTCTTTCTTATAATAGAAACTATATTTTTAGTTTCATTACTCTATTCACTTTTTTCTTCCCTTATCCTTTTAGCAGGAGAAATAAAGAAATGAATTTGCACCGTAGAAAACACACAAATTGATTTTGGACGACACAAAACTTTTAGAAAAGGAAAGTGAGAAGCAAACCTGAATAAACCTAATAAGAAAAGAGGAAAGAAAATAGTGAATATAAGAGAGTATTTTATAAGATTTTCTCCAACTCCTAGAATTTTGCATAAATAAAATTTTAAAATATCAAATAACATTTCTTCGGTATTTTATTTGTTGTAAATATGGTAAAAAGATAATTACAATTTTGTTAAATTACCATATTGAACTAAATGGAGCTGAACTGAATTGAAGTAAAAGTTAGGGGTTATTTGGTTCGCTAAAAGAATTGAAGTTCCAAGGAAAAAAAAAATCCTACGATTTTCTAAATCACGTGAAATGGTAAAAACGTGTTTGGTTGGAATGTGGAAAGTGAATTCCACAGGAATTCCCACTTACCTAGGGGGACCAGTAAGCAACTTCCTCCATTATGCAGGAATTGGAGTTCCTATGGAACTTCAATTCATGAGATTTGGGGCAAACAAACAACCCACCAATTTTGCAAATCCCATGAATTGTAATTCATGTGTTTTAGATTGGGTAATCAAACAACTCCTTAATTTGTGAAGAAAAAAGTTGAATTGAACTAAATTGAACTGAATGAAGCTAAAATGAACGGAACTTGAAATTAAGTCGAAAAGTACATAACCCTAGTGAAAGTATTATTTCAACACAAACAATCATCTTTCAAAAACCGGTACAAATTCATATTAATCATTTCTTAACACAAACAATTAAATTAATGATATGACAAACATCAAATATCAACAATATCCAAAATAGGTATATAAAATAAGAGCAACACGCCAAATAAAGTAAAATATAAATGAAATACGGCTCAATTAATTGGAGATGTTCTTGACTAGAAAAAGTCATAAAACATAGATCTCGTAAGACACGCCAACTCGTATTGTGTCGGGTTTGTGTTTGTATCACATATAAATATGTCATCTATACATCAATTCTAATTCAACCCATTTACTTAAATGGGTCATACATGTAATACCCGGATATTTTGGAACCCGTACGAGAGCCTTGGGATGCGTGACAGTCATACGAGAGTAAAATATAGCCTTACACTAGACCAAGTGGAGCTTATACTGGACCAAGTGAAGACTAGAGTGGACCGAGTAGGCAGGGTAGTGGACCGAGTAAGGTTGACTCGGCCGAGTACAGTGTGTAATCGACCGAGTGAGGTTGGCTCGACCGAGTATAGTGTGTACTCGACCGAGTAGGCGGCACTCGGCCGAGTGGACCAAGTCACTCGACCGAGTGACGCTGACAGTAATTGATAAATGGTAGTTCGACTCCTAACCCTAATTCATTTCTACCTTCTTCCTTATCTTTCCAAACTCTCTTCCTTCCCTCTAAAACCTTCATAAACAGATTCATATGGGATTCAAGCTTACATTAAAGGATTGATCACCTACCTATCCTTCCTTATCTATGTAAGTAAGATCTACCCCTTTTCTAGTTTTATGAACCCTAGATTTTGGGGGTTTTCAATTGGGTTGTTTAATTAGTAATTATTGTTAGTACATGGGTAATTAGTGGGTAATAATAAGGGGTTTTGTGGTGTATTAAAGTGTAGGATAATTTGTGATAGTTATTATATGGCATTGTAGGATGAAACGGTCTTATGAGACGGATCTTGCTTGTTAATTGGATTGCTTGTAAAGAATGCTAAAGGTAGGTTAATCTTACTCGGTTTCGGTATTGTATATGGGTTTTGTATGAATTTGTCACTTAGATTCTATGGTATGAGTAGTCTTGCATTCGTCATGGTAATTGAGGTTGATGATGAGTTCATGTATGAGTCGGAAATGCATTGTCACATGGTATTGGTTGTGTAGACTTGAGAGTTGAGATTCTTAGACATATGGTTACACCATGGAATGTTGATAATATGTTTAACGAAGTTTTTTATTCGGTATTGTATTCATAAATTCATTCATGTGTCTCATGTCTTTGTGGGAGGTTGTTGGCGGTGGTTGGCGGTGTTTTGGAGACGTGAGGCGGTTGGGAGGCTGTCTCACGCTCAAGTCGCCTCTCGGAGCTTCCTACTCCGAGGGGGGTGTGAACATTAATGTCTTGAGTTGGAGGGATACGTGAGGTGAGTCACGTTGTCCGGTTGGGATCCGAGTCGCTCTCGGACCCGGGTGCCACCGACGTATTCGGAGTACCTTGTACGGGCTGCGGTCCGGGTTTTTTTGGTGGGCGGTGCTGCGGTACCGTCATCAGGTTGTGGGTACGTCTAGGCGTGTCCTGTTACTGGTGTTGTGTGGTGGGAGATTGTGTCCCATACATCTTATCGTCGTGTTGCATAATCGTATTTCATTTGTCGTTCTTGCATGTTTATAATATTGAAACTGACCGTTTGTGGCTTGTGTAATTTTCACCTATTTCCGGGTGGCATGAGTCGATCCATGTGATATTTCCGTTCATATGGGGAGCAAGTTATGTACAGGTTGCTTTTAGTATCACATGGGAGACGGGACGAGCTACGCTTTTGTAGTCGAGTCGGCATGAGATGGTATTAGAAAGTCGTAGTAGTATGATTTGTATTCATTTATTCAATTGTTTACATTTATGTAATTCAATAAATAGTTATTTTAATAAAGGCTTCTTGATTATATCTTCGAAACACTACGTCGGGAAACCGAGATGGTAATACTTCAATTGTCTTGGCCGGATAATTGGTGTGTTAGAAAGTGGTATCAGAGCGACAATTTTGGAACCTGAACCAATAAACCAAAATGAACATAGGAGTGTCTAATAAAATGAAGCCGACTTAAGTGTAATAGGAGTTCGGTTTTGGATGAGTAGGCGCCTTCATGTCAAAACTAGTGCCTATTGTCTCAGTTGGTCACCACGTGGGTAAATACGAGTATGGGAACGCTATGTGAATCATGGTATGGTATCATGCATGTTTTGCTAATGGATGCATTCTTATAAGGTATATATATGTGTACATATCACATAGAATAGGATCATTGTGGAAGTGGATAAAAGGAGTTTGAGTATAACATGTTTCGGAAGATTGTAGTGTGCGTATGCGTGAGATATATTGGTTTCGAACCTTCATACATGAGTTCAAACTTGCTATTGTTATTGTTAAGATGAGAAAGATGATTATAATTGTTAGAGTAACTACGAGTATGAAGGTAATTTGTTGAGGACAGCAAGTATAACACCGTATGAGCTAACCCGGGGAAAGTCACCATTAGGCGGTGGACTCCCGAACCTCTTATTTTGTCGCAGGAATACCTTGTTCGAGTGTTAGCCGAGAATTTGAGAACTTACAGGGCCACTAGACCGAGTGGGTTCATCAACTCGACCGAGTGAGGTCATACTCGACCGAGTAGGCCCTTGACTCGACCGGACCAAATCCAGAATCTGGTTCAGTTCTGGAAAATCCACTCGACCGATTAGACCGACCACTCGACCAAGTGAACTCATCCACTCGACCGAGTGGATTACACGGGTAAAGACAATGACTCGGCTATAACACTCTCTTTCCTCCTTATTTGATTCTTATCTTCAACCCTATCCTCACCAAAAACTCCACTAAAACCACCATTGTTGCTCTACTAGCTTGGAAATTCTTCTCATTACTTCACTTTTCTTCCTCTTACTTCACTAATTTAACAATGTAAGCTTACTTTTCTCCTCTTATCTTTTTTCCCAATTTGATTTTCTTTAGATCTACACTAGTATACTTAATTTTTTGTAACAAATTGAATGTTTATGTTTAATTCATGTTAGTAGTAACCTTTTTACACAATTGTTGTTGTTAAAAATGAAAATATTGTGTTGAAATCTTGTCCACCATGCTAGAACACAAAAATGGTGAATTTTGGGGCAATAATGGAGTTGCTTGTGTTTGTTGTTGAGTATAGTTGTCCAACAATGGCCAAACCTTATTGTTAGTTGTAGATCTTGCCTTATATGTGAGAAAATTTTGTCTTAAGACCGTCTTAATTTTCGGATTTTAAGGGAGACCATGCCTAAATTTTGATTTATTATGCATAAAGCTTGGTTTAAGTATGCTATAAGACCACTAATTTCACTAGTGAAGCTATAAGTCGCCTTAAAAACGAAGTTTTTATCTTAAAAATCTTATTTTGGAGTCTCAAGATACCCTTAGTTCATGACGAAAATTTGATTATTACATCTCAAACATGGTTTAATGATAATGTAATCAACAAGTTCATTAGATGTTATCAAGTAAGTAGAGTTGGCAATGGGTTGTGCTGGGCCTGCCCATCGTGCTTTCCCCCAAATTTGGCCCGACCCAGGCACGGATATTGGGCTTCTTGGGCCGTGTCGTGCCAGGCGCACTAACTCAAACCCCAGCCGTGGCCCACTCAAGGCACGCCCATTTTCGTGCTCGGGCCGTGTCTGGCCCATGGGCTTTTCGTGCCTTGCCTGTGGGCCGGCCCATGTGCTTTGAGTTATTTTTTCTTTTTTTAACTTGTTTTCTAATTGATATATTTTTGGTACTTTTTGTTTAATAAATGATGAATATTGATTTAATTGTGAAGAAATGAATTGAATTAAGGAGGTATTTATAGAGTTTGGAAATTATTAAAATAAATAAATGAATAAATAAAATTCACTTTAACAAACATTAACGGCTAGCTTAGTAGCTTGCTCCTACAGTCCAAACTCCAACGGACATAAACAACAACAATAAACGGCTAGTTCCGGAGATTTTCAGAGTTGCAGCCATTAGCGTGCCATTACTCGGTCCGTGCCATGCCAGGCCCGCCGTGCCTGGTGCGTGTCGGGCATCCTCGTGCCTGCGCCGTGCCGTGCTTGAGCATGGAATTTTGGAGATTTTCGCGTCAGAGCCCGTAACAAGCACGGCCGTGTCGTGCCCGTGCTTCCTCGAAATTATCACCGGGTTGTGCCGTGCCGCCCACCGGCCCGAGGCACGGATTGCCAACTCTACAAGTAAGGTTTAAGATGATTTTTTGTCTTAAATGGTTCGAAATCTTCAAACATGTTGATGGCTCAAGGAGTCAAATTTCGATTTTTATACCTCAACACACCTTGTTTATTACATGTAACAACAACCTATCACTACTAAAATGCGATGAGACCATACATTTTGAAAGTTTCCATTTTAGAAATTGTGAATGTCCGAAAACCTCATTACAAAAGCACCCAAAAAAATTGATTTTTGTACTCTTATCGTACTTCACTTGATCATATTCATCCTAATATTTGATTTAATGCCTTGTGAAGTCTTACATAAGAGTTTTGGTCCGTCTTTATTTTTAAATTGAGTAGTACATCTACCCAGATTTTCATTTTCATTCAAATTACATGTTGTCTTGATTGTGTTTTGTACCAAAAATACGGTTGGTAGTGTCATATATTATTCCCAAATTAAAGTTTTGAGGTCTAGAAATAAATGGATGTTAGTAAATGATTTACCCGGATTTTTTTCTTGTACTTAGGCATGCTAAAAGTTTCTTTCGACTTCTCCATTTTGCCATAATTAGTGTCCTAAAATTTTCATTATGTGAAAGGTAGAAGCATGCAAACGAAATTTGAATCTTATGGTCATTTTCATGAGGTAATAAAATCAAGTCTTAATTACTTCTTGTCATCTTAATTGGAATAAAAATTCAAATAGTAATTGTCGAGATTTTGTTTTCAATCCCGAGCAAGTAAACCCCTTCTTAATGAAGGCCGCACCCTTTTCTTTTATGTGATGATTGTCATTTTAAAACACGGGGAAAACGTTTTTACCATTCCGAGCTATTTAATTCTCACATCTTCACTTTTGTATCTTGTTGTGTTGATTCCTTTTGTAGCATGGCACCAAGGAATACAAGAACCGGTCGTGGGAGGAACGCCCGTCAACAATCACCACAAGAGTCGGTGGCTCCACCCGCCATTTCCCTTCCGGAATACCCGGTGATTGAATTTGTGAGCAATGATCAACGTGACAATTTCCTAGACTTAGCCACGAAGAGGATGGCACCGACCAAGTGTATGTTGGTGGACACTTTGGAGGCATTAGGAATTGAGAGAGAGGTACACTGTAACACCCCCATACTCCAAAGTGCCTTACCAAGGCCACCTTAGGTATGGAGATGCTACCATCTCGGTTTCCCGAGGCAATGATAATCATAAGACAATAACGAAACAACTTTAAATAAAGAATTTAGCGATTACATCGTTTATCAAACTGTCTAACAAAAATAGTTTAACAAAACCAACTGAAATACAAGTCTCAAAAACCGACTACTGTAAGACACGACACAGCGGAAGACTCTCTATCGAGGTGATTGGCCAGCCATCCCATGCGCATCAATGCTAACCTGATCAACATCTGGCACCATCATTGAATGGACCATCACAGTTACAAAACACAACACGGGGTCAGTTACTGCCACAACAATCAAATAAAAAACAACATAGCATTATCACATTGTTGGAGTGAGTGTCCTCAACAATAGTGCGATCACGTTGATGATTTAAATATCGTCATTATAAACTCAATATAAGAATACACAAGGGATGATTCTTCTATAAAGTCAACTGGTCATCATTCGTCGGTAATGATTGGCTATCTAGAGTTTGACATTACCG
>VHZZ01023577.1:8782-24456 GCA_009801015.1 Silene noctiflora | reverse complement strand
CCAAAAACCTGAGGTATTACAATCTTTGACAGGCTAATCGCACACCTAATCAAAAATAAACCAAATGGTCTCTAACTAATATAGCTAGGGAAGTCTGGATAGAATCCACAGGGAGACAATTGTGTTCTATTTGCTAATATAAGTCCGTCTCAGTCACAAAATTTGGGGGTTTTGTTTGTTGTGTTACTAAACTAAAAGCAGCGAAAAGAAGAGCAAACAAATTTGAAATAAATCTAAAAGAAATAATAGGGAGAGAAATAGCTTAGATTGTCTGTTCACCAGGGTCAACAAGAATCAAGAATATAGGTCAAACGGTCGGTGTAAGTATGGTCTGAAGGGGTAATGAACAGGTCCCCTCAGTCCACTATTCGCCCTAGAATACTAAGATAGCTCTCGCTCTAATTAGGATGTTCTATTGTTCGCAACAAGTCCTTACCCTATACCAATCTTTCGATCTAGGTCAAGGTTCAACAAAACAATTAATTGATCACATGCATTTAACCAATCAACCACAATACAATGCTACAATTAACAATTCAAAGCAATAAATACACCAGATTTAATAACCTAACANCCAATTCAATTAGAACAACAACCAAGCTCTCTGTGGATTCGACCCCTACATACTACATTTCTTGTGTTGTACCGTTAGGGTATTTTTGCATAAGTTAGCGACGACCTATCAAGGGTTTAACCAACATTACTAAATTGACATAAAAACGATATAAAAGTCTTACCCACGATACGACGGACGCAACGGTAAAAGCCCCAATTTACGACAAACACAACCCTTGATTTAATTGAAAAGAAGGAGGAGTAGATCTACGTTGTTCAAGTTCCTTTTTGCATTGTTTTGTGAAAAGTGATAGAATGAATGTAACTGACGTTATAAAATATAAAATCACTCCTCATTCTTAAAAATCAAATACGGTCAAACCCGCGACACAGAGATACTCGATCGAGTTACTAACATACTTGATCGAGTACCTCCTACTCGATCGAGTTAGCCCAACTCGGTCGAGTACCTAAGAACCAACACACTGCCAGGACATTGATCATAACCTACTCGGTAGAGTAGGCTCTACTCGACAGAGTACTCAACAACCAAAAACCTGAGGTATTACAATCTTTGACAGGCTAATCGCACACCTAATCAAAAATAAACCAAATGGTCTCTAACTAATATAGCTAGGGAAGTCTGGATAGAATCCACAGGGAGACAATTGTGTTCTATTTGCTAATATAAGTCCGTCTCAGTCACAAAATTTGGGGGTTTTGTTTGTTGTGTTACTAAACTAAAAGCAGCGAAAAGAAGAGCAAACAAATTTGAAATAAATCTAAAAGAAATAATAGGGAGAGAAATAGCTTAGATTGTCTGTTCACCAGGGTCAACAAGAATCAAGAATATAGGTCAAACGGTCGGTGTAAGTATGGTCTGAAGGGGTAATGAACAGGTCCCCTCAGTCCACTATTCGCCCTAGAATACTAAGATAGCTCTCGCTCTAATTAGGATGTTCTATTGTTCGCAACAAGTCCTTACCCTATACCAATCTTTCGATCTAGGTCAAGGTTCAACAAAACAATTAATTGATCACATGCATTTAACCAATCAACCACAATACAATGCTACAATTAACAATTCAAAGCAATAAATACACCAGATTTAATAACCTAACAAAATACCATCATACAACCGTGATTCCCATAAATCCTAGCATAAAAAATTTAACTGTGCATAATAAAACTAGTGAAATTAACAATGATAGCGATAACTAGATTAAACATAATAAAAATACGAGAATAKCAARTAAACATAAGATAAAAGAAATAAAGAGAAAGGAGAAAAAGAGGAATAAAGAGAAAGAATTAAAATTAAGAACAAGGGTTGATTGAATTACCGAGTAAAGGAAAGAATTACAAGTTTTAGATCCAAAAGCTAGATTAAAGAAACGTAAAAGAGAGTTTTTGAAGAATAAAAGATGATAACCTCATTCTGAATAATCATTTTCCTTAAATCATCAAAGAAAACGATGCTTAAAGCTAATAGGCCGAGTTAAACAAATCCGCAAACTCGCCTAATTACTAAAAGCAGTCGATCGACCAACAATGTTAGTCGATCGACTGGACGGACTAGAAAACCAGTCGATCTACCAACAGTGACGGTCGATCGATTGGAACAACAGGCAACAACATTAAATTCGTCTTCTATTCTTGTCCATGCGCTTCCCGAGGTGACGTCTTCTAAGCTCCACTCTACCAAGGATGAAAGTGCACTCCTAGGGTCGGGTTTTGGCTTATTTACGCACACTTGAGTCAAAATCTGCATTAGATACAAGATAACTCAAAGTAGTCCGTTCGGAGGGAAAATAGTAGCTAGTTGCACACTGTCAGGACATTGATCACAACCTACTCGGTAGAGTAGGCTCTACTCGACAAAGTACTCAACAACCAAAAACTTGAGGTATTACAATTAGGATACACTCTTAGGGGTTCTATTAGTTTAGATTAGTTTAATTACATCTTAATCTTTTCCTTATTGCTCAAGTAATCTTAGATCTAGTTTGTAATTGGAGAATTCTTGGGTTTTGGATTGAAGAATTGAAAACTCTTCATCATTAATAAAAACTTTCTTCTATTGTTCTTCCATTTCCTTGTTCATCTTAAGTTGATATAATCCTTTTACTCTTTACTTAATCATTTACTTAATCTCTTGTTAATTGCTTCATTCTATCATCATGTTTATGCTTGTTAAGATGATTGACACCATTTATGACATGTTTACCATGATGATGTGTGAGTAGTCCTATAGCTAGGCTTAGTGGAGGATTAGGGGAGTAATTATGGGTTATATCTATGCTTGATGAGTTCATATGAATAATTGTATGTTGTGTTTTCAACTTATGCACATGTTATATTTGATGAAATGCTTGATTGACAACCTAACATGATTCTCTATCTCTTTAACAAGACTTGTAAGACATTAATCAACTCAAGGATTGTTAGACCATGCATATAGTTGAATAGGGAGAACCAAGTCGTTGTAGGTGTCGTAACCTATAAATCAACTCGACTCCAAGACCTAAGTCTCTCTAGGGATTGTAAGATATAAATAAACTCGATCCCAACACAACTACAATTGTTTATTTGACTCATTAATATGATCATACCATGATTCCCCTTTGAACCCATGACACTCTAGTGCCTTTAATCAATTGTTTACATCTCTACTTTTACTTGCACACTTTGTTATTTCATTTGTTTACATTTTCGTTGTAGTATTCTAGTTTACATCTCAAATCCAAATTGTGACACAAAGACATAGCTACTTGCATTTGATAACCATTTGATAACCCGACCTCTACTTGTTACTTGTTAGTTTGTTTAGTAAAAATATTGTTTGATAGCGCGTGACGACTAAGCCTCTCATCACATTGTTGTTGTTATAATATTTAATGCCGTTGTGAATTATTATTGATACGAGTATTGAGAGAGTGCTATTGCCAGTTGTGCATAGCAAGAGAGTGCTACTGCCAGTAATATTAGTGGCTTGTATTCGGTATGATGGAATGAAATGACGATAGCTTGAGACAGGTTGATTGTACTACTGCAGTTGTTTAATTATATTGAGCTAACATTGTTGTTTTAGGTTATTTCTACTCAACCTTTGGTTGCCTTGGTTTGTGTCATGTGTCAAACTGTCACCTATTTCCGGGGTGGCTTGTTATGAACCATTCAATAATTTCCGATTGAATAGGGAGCAGTTAATAAAGTAGGTTCAGGTTAGTAGCCGTTGTGATTGCTGTGTTGGGGAAGTTGGACGCATGACGCGAACTGAGGCCGATTTAGTATCACCATGAATAGTCTTCGAGATAAACTATTATGACATTAATATTTATTTATCAAACTCATTTTTAAACTATTTCTTTTTGACAGTTTGTTTTAGCTATGTAACGTTTGGAACGAAATAGTTTATCATTTATGAAGTAATTTTATTTAAAATACTTTATCATTGTTTACTTTCGATATTCATTGTCTCGGGAGACCGAGATAGTAACGTCTCCATTTAATGGGGAATATCTTGCTAAATGCTCCTATTTAAATAGGAGTGTTACATAGCCTTACCTAAACTCCTAAATATAGGTCTTATAGAACAATTTGCGTAAATTTTATTATGAACTTTAAAGGGTCGGTCCATCTAACCCACATCGGTCACATGCAACGGAACAAATACAAATAAAAATAGGGAAAGTAGCAAATTAACCCCCTAAACGTTTGGGGCTATGTGCATTTTAACCCCAAACGTTTTCAAATGTGCAACTCACCCCCAAACGTATGAGACTATGTGCAAATTAACCCAATTTTAAAATTCCGACAATTTTACATCTACAACCACTCTTCCCACCACCATCAAATATAATCCACCACCCTACCATCCTAACTCTCCTCTCCCATTAAAACCTCAACCATAAAATTAATTTCATGAGCGTTCCCTTTACGAAGAACTCCATCGAAAATAGAAAATCTTAACAGTTAGCTTTGGCTAAGGCTGAGATTATGTTCTGTTTTTCAGTTATCACAAAGTTTATATTTTATCATCATCATCATAAACAACTAATATAAAAAAGAAAACAGGAAAAATAATAAAGCTAAATTATTTTTATTTGACGCCTTTTCCTACTTCTTTCATCTCCACTGCTTTTAACATTTCATTTAGTTTAATACTTAAAACACAATAAGTTCCCATTATTCTACTAGTTTTTATGCATACATATGTGTACGAAGGTTATGGTTGGGTTTTCAACGAGAGAGGGGAGTAAGGGTGTTAACGAGTCGAGATGAGCCCGAGCCTGGCCTTGCTCGGCTTGTGCTCAAGAACCAAAACTCGAGTTTGAAAAAAATGTGTTCGTTATAAAGCTTGCGAGCTTTAACACGAGCTCGAGCCAAACTCGAGTCCAAATCGAGCCTATATAAAATTGTTTATTTTTAAATTTTTTTTTCTTTCGATATTTTCAATAACAAGGCTAGAACGTTATATATCAAAAGATTTGGTAAATCAGTGAGACATTTGATATGTGTGATACTAATATATATTCATGATAAAATATTTTTATAAAATATGAGCAATATCTTATGTAATCATACAAGTTCGAACTGCTCGCGAGTTTTTCGAGTCGAGCCAGCCTTTGCTCGGCTTGACTCGTTAAGCTCTCGAGCCGATCCCAAGCCCGAGCCGAGCTTTGACCAAGCTGATCTTGAGTAGCTCGCGAGCTGTCTCGTCTCATTAACACCCCTCTAGGGGGAGTTAGGATGGGACATAGGGTGAACGAATGTGTTTGATGGTGGTGGAGACGGTGGTAGTTGATGTAAAATTTACGGAATTTTAAAAGTGGGTTGATTTACACGTAGCCTCAAATATTTGAGAGCAAATTGCACATTTAAAAACGTTTGGGGCCAATATGCACATAGCCCCAAACGTTTGGGGGCAATTTGGTACCTTCCCCAATAAAAATACTGAAATACAAATAGGCGGCAACTGAATACACCGCCTTTTTGGCATAAAAAATTTCCTTGGCTTCAATTCATCATCTCGCTTCCTTCTTCATAGTTTCTCACCCAATTTCTTCCATTATTTCTCTTTTTACGCCGTTAGGGTTTACTACATAGCCATTTTTATCTATGGTTTAGGGTTATGGATTTGTGTGTAATTTGTCATGCCAATGTTCCTGAATTCCCATGATTTTTTAAATTCACAAGTTCAACCCCGTAACCGCTGTAAGAATTTCCGTTTCTTCGTCTTATTATCGTAATGCAACGCAATTATCATATAATTTTGACATTTTTATTGTTACTCTAGTGCTTGAGTTTTTTCGGAAATATGTTATTGTTATTCATCTTCTTTATGGTGTATCTTTTTTCTATTGATTTTGAATTTGTAATTCAAATTTGCGTAAATGTGGCTCAGGCACAGGGGTAATACTGTTGTTATTGTTAACTTTATAATTCAGATTCTATTGGTGCCTAGTTGTTGTAAATGGCGGGTTTGGTTTATAAAACAAACAATTGCTCTTGTTGAGTTGTTGGTATACGGGCGCATCACCAATTACTGACAAACAGAGAGTCAGGTAATTGGTGATGCGCCCGTTTCATTTATAATTGATGTGCAATGTATGAAATATGCATGCTTTCAATTGTTCATATTGTATAAACTCTCGGTAGAAGGAACCTGCCAGAGACATTTTTCTTTCTAAAGGGTATATATGTGATTATACTATTCGTATTTGGTTTTGAATTACGAAAGATATGTATGATACTAATCTACTTTGATCTGCTTTTGAATTTGGACAAGATCCTTGTTAAATGCTTTTAAACATGCTCCTCTAATGGGAAAGAATTGTAAGATACCCTCTGTGGTATTTCTGTGATGTATTAGTTAATTGCAATATATTTGATAAATTTGGAAACTTCATTTTCATGCGATGCTGTGAACTTTTATGTAGTCGGAGATTTGATGCGTTATTGCTGAAATGTTGGGGGAAAAAGGTTGGATTATTAGTTTTAGATATAAGCAAAAAAGCAATAATTATTTGGTTGCAAGCTACTGTTTTCCTTTATTGAAGGCATGTTGCAAGTCCATTGATGTGTGGAAGTGGCAGATATCAGTATATAGGTTAGCGTGCTTTGTGTTGTCCCCTATATCGAAGGTCCAGTTAAAAATTGTTCTGAAGTCTGCTCCTTTATCAGATGGCTAGCTAAAGGTTGTCCTCATAATAGTTGTCCCTCTTATGAATGTTCTTATATCGATTGTCTGGCTAAAGATTGTCCCTATATCATATGTCTCGCTAAAGCTTGTCTCTATATTCGTTGTCCCTTCAAAGGTTGTCTTATATCGGTTGTCTTGCATGAGACCGTCCGTATATCGATTATCCCGTTAGTTGTCCCTATATTGATTGTACCGCTTGAGGTCCCTACATTGGTCGTTGCGCTGAAAGTTGTCCCTATATGGGTCATCCCGGTAAAAGTTGTCCCTGTATCAGTCATCCTGATAAAAGTTGTCCCTATATCGGTTATACCGTCAATGGTTGTCCCTAAATCGGTTGTCCTGCCAAAGGTCCTTATATTGGTTGATCCACTAAATATCGTCCCTATATCGGCTGTCCCGCAAGAGGTTGTCTCTCAAAAATTGTTTCCCATATCGGATATCCTGCTAAAGGTTGTCCCGCTAAAAATTGTCTCTATATCGGCTATCCTGGTAAATATTGTCCCTATATCGGTTCTCCCGTTTAAGTTTTTTCTAGATGGGCTGTGTCCCATATGAGATTTCTCCTATGTCTCTTATTCCGCTAAAAGGCTGTACTGTTTCTATGTTTGTTAGTCAGTATTACCCTGTGGGGTTGTGGCATGCAAAAAGCTTTTCTAGTAGTGGCTGAAGTATTAACAAGTAAGCTTGCAATTTTATTATGATGACAGAATACCTGCTGGCTAATTACAAGTGACATCCCAAAGTCAGTTGTCCCGTATTTGATAATCTAGTTAAAGGTTTTCCCTTATTCAGCTTATATATACATCTTGTAGGTACTGTCCCGTAAGAGTTTGTCCTCTATTGAGTTTCCCCTTATTCAACTGTTCTGTATTCGACTGTCCCTTTACGTGTTGCCCAGTATTTAGTTGTCTAATATTCAGCTTTTCGGCATTCAAATGTCCTTTTTATGGGCATCCTTTATTTGGTTGCCCCGTCAAAGTGTGCCCCTTACTCAGTTGTCGTTTATTAATCCGTCCCTTACTCCCTTTATCAGCTGTCTAGTATTTAGCTGTCACCAATTCAACTTTTCGGTGTTCAGATGTCTAGTTATTAGGTGTCGTTTATTGGCTTAGCTTACGCAACGGATGTCTCTTATTTGGCTGTCCTTTCAAAGGATGTCCCTTATTTGGTTGTCTCGTTAAAGAATGTCCCTTATTCAGTTGTCCCTTATTGAGATATTTTATGTTGCCTCTCCGCTGAAAGGGTGTCGTACATTCAGATGCTCTGTTAAAGATTTTCCCTTGTTTGGATGTCCAGATAAAAATGTACCAAATAATTGTGGGTTTTAGTATTTGATGGTTGGTGCCCTACAGACATTTGAATGATCTTGCAAGGATAGACATATTCTGTACATATTCAATATGATGTTCTTGAAAGCAGTTGGTGGAATAGCTGAAAGTAATACATTCTCAAACACAAACTCGCTACTGTTATGTTTCATACTTTCATCACCAATGTTCCTGTTTTGGTTAAAGTCTATGGTGACGAAAGGGGAGCACTGTTTCTCAAGAAACATTTTTAGTAGCCACTCAGGAGCTCACTTTCTTTGTTGTATGATGCTTTGGTCTCCAATTTTATTTTTAATAAGAGGGATATACAGGTAAGACTGGGAGAGTTGTTTCACCTATCTTTAAGATCGGTGCCATGTGGGTTTAAGACTGTAAGTGTCATGGAAATTGAGGTAGTTGTGAGTTAGAAGCCTGCACATGATATTAAATCTCAGGCATCTTGTCCATTCTGTGGATGTGGCAATTATGACTTGAGCTTACAAATTGATGCCTTTTGTACTTTATGGATGTGGAAGTTCTTCATGAGCACCTCTGAATTTTACCTTATGAGGCCTATTAGTGATGCATTATTTTCCTTTTGGCTGTAACTATTGTTTTCTTTTAGCGAAAGCATGCTGCAAGTTCCTCGATGGGTGTAATCGTGTAAGTGACATATTTGCACCGAGTTTATTGGCATTAGCAGATTAATATGTAGTTTGTTTGGTATTTCATTGATTGTCTGGTATTCAGTTGTCTCATTGTCAGCTGTTCTGGACTAGTCCAATGTTTGGATGCCATGTCTTTTACTACTCGAGATGTGCTGCTCACATGCCTTTATTCCACTCTTCCATGAAACATTGTCCCTACATGGTCTCTTATTCTGTAGTCTACTTGTTTCTTATTCAGCTGCCTTACCAAAGTATGTCTCTTATTCAGCTGTCCCATATTCGGCCGTTCTTCAGTATTCCGTTGTCTCATGCTTGGGTTTTCGGTGTTCAGATCCTGTCATCCCGTATTGAGTTGTCTATCTTCAACTATTTTGTTTTCGGATGTCCCATTAGTTGGGGGCTTTCATCCGGTTGCCCCTTATTAATCCCCCTTTTTTGGTCATCCTACTGAAGGATGTCCGTTGTTTGGCTGTCTAATTGAAAGATTTCCCTTATTCAATTATCCTGGCTTCAGTGTTGCCTTTTCAACTGTCTCTCATTTGGATCTCCCTAGAATGGGTCTTAAAAGACTTTTAATGTGAAGTAACAGATGTTAAGAGGCCTATTTCTGTAATCAATGACCTAGTCAATAGATTATTTACTCCTTCAGTAGGCCTTACCTGAAACAATACAGCAGTGATGATTGATTCTGGAAAGAAGTATAGACAACAAGATCCCTTTTCAAATTCTGATTGTTCTTGCTTGGTCAGATCGTCAGAGCACATGCCCGGTTGTATTTGGATCATATGGATGAAGTGCCCAAAAGGCTGGTATGCACCATTTTGGTTTGTGATAGATTGTGCCATCACCCATGGACGGTTCTAAAGGATGATTCATGTCAGCCGACCCCAAATCATTTTGGGATTAAAGCTCTTTGTTGTTGTTGTTGTTGTTGTTGTTATTGTTGTTGATGATTCATGTCAGCCGACCCCAAATCATTTTGGGATTAAAGCTCTGTTGTTGTTGTTGTTGTTGTTGTTGTTGTTGTTGTTGTTTTGTTGTTGTTTTGTTGTTGTTGTTGTTGTTGTTGTTGTTGCTGTTGCTGTTGTTGTTGTTGCTGCTGCTGCTGCTGTTGTTGCTGTTTTTGTTCCATCAATCGGGTTACATGGGATTCTACTGTGGTCTCACTGATATAGATGAAGGGTCTGGTGGCAAATATTAGGAAATGTCAGGGCCTTATCACATCTTATCTCGTTTTGCTATTTGAGCTTGTACCTTTGTAAATGTGGTTATTACTTTTGGCTATACGAGCTTGCGCCAAGGAAAATTTAGTTTTTACGCCTGGCTTATGAGTTATCTTTTGTATATTTCCCGATCATTAGTAAAGTAGAGTTGGTGGGCAATGTGTGTTATTCATTGTGATCGCGGTTGTCTGCTCTAAGAATAAATGGAACTTTATCTACTCTGGAAAAAATTGCTTCCCATGTAGGTATGCTTTTGGTGAATTTAATTTGCGTTTGGTAAGGTGAACTATATTACTTTGAGTATATGAGCTTGTGCCTATGAAAATTCTGTTTCTTCTTCTGGCTTTTGAGTTGTCCTTTAAATTGCAGTAGGTGGGTAATGTGCGCTATATATATGTGGGAAAAGTGTGTTATACATATGTGATATGTTGGCTTCTCTAAGATTGAATGAACTGCAGCTACTATGGAATATGCTTCCCATGTTGGTATGCTTTAGAAAGTTACTATTGCATGTGGTTTGGTGAATTTTTAAATAACTTTTGGGCATATGAGCTTGTGCCTATAAAAATTCGGTTTGCTCTCTGGCTTATGAGTTGTTCTTTATTAAAGTGTAGTCGGAGGGTAATGTGCATTGTACATATGTGATCGGTGGTTTCTCCGAGATTGAATGGAACTTCAGTTACTCTGGAATGTGCATCCCGTGTTGGTCTGCTTTTGGAAATTTAATTTGCATGTGGTAAGGTGAACATCTAGGTTACTGAGCTTGTGGCTTTGGTTATCTTCCTCTGCCTCTGAAGTCTGGATTGCTTAGATTGTGTACAATGGTTCCATCAATTTTGCTCTCATTAATTAGAACTCATCTGTAAAGTTCAGACTTTCTGTTTTACTTGAAGCATGTTCTAGACCTTCATTGACGATGTGTTGGTCCATCCTCGTGGGTTTAAGAAGCATCTGATGATCTTGTGCCTCAGAATGTTCGTTGATCTGCTGCTGGTACCTCTAAGACTGCATTTGCTTCTCATCTTTTGTATGATGCAGGATTTGCTACATCGATTTTGAAAGTCATGATATAGATTCTGTTATGTCTCATTGCTGTAAATATTGGTTTGGGTTCATGAAGCAAACATTTGTTATTGTTGGTATGTGACTGGTTTACCAACCCTTCTGAAAACAATACTTGGACGGGTTCTGTGAAAAATCAATGGAATGAATATTGTCCCTTTGAAGATTGATGCATTTTCCACCATCTTGATGTTAGTTACCAACTTAAACAGTGTCTCTGGTTCGGTTGTCCTCTATACATTAATCTTTTTTTGGTTCTTTTGTTAAAGATTGTTCCTTTATTGGTTTGTCTATTTTCTTTCTAGAGATTGTCGCTCTAGTAGTTGTCGGCGTCGTCTTGACGATTACAATTGCTTCTCATGTTTTTGTATGGCGTAGGATTTGCTAGATTGATTTTGACTTCTATAAGTCATGATGCAGATTCTATTGTGTCTCATTGCTGCAACTATAGGTTTTGGTTTACGAAGCAAAACATTTTCAGTGATTGGTGTATCATTGGTTTACCGACCATTTCAAACCCACATTTGGATGGATTATTTGAAAATATAAGTGAAATGAATGTTGTCTACTTGTCTCATTGAAGGTTGATGATTTTTCATCATCTCAATGCTGGTCACCACTTTAAATAATATCCCTAATTTGGTTGTCATGTATTTGTTGCCCTACATTGGTTGTCCCATTAAAGATTGCTCCTATATTGTCCCTCTAGAGATGACCCTATATCTATTGTCCGCTAAAGTGTTCATCAGATTTGTCTCGCTAAAGATCCCCCGTATCAGTTATCCTGCTAAAAATCTTCTGTGCATGATTCATTATTTGTTGTTCCTTATTTAGCTCATCGATACATGATGTTGGAATTCAACTGTCCCTTAAACTTTGTCCAAATATCTGGCTCAATGCTCATCTTCCGCAGTCATAAATACCTAAACGCTCCATGAAGTCAGCTGTTTAATAAGCATTTAATAAGCTTGTGCCTTGTGCCCTGTAATGTTCATTGATGTACTGTTTCTCCTGTATGGCTGTATTTGTTTCTCATCTTTTTGGTATAAGATTGTTATGTTTGGTTTTGACTTCCATATGTCATGATTCAGATTCTGTTGTGATCTCATTGCTCTAGATGACTCTATTGGCTTATGAAGCAAACAGCATTTGTCTGGTTTATGTGAAAATAAGTGAATAAATGTCGTTTCAGTACTGTTTGTAAAGTTTTTTTTTGTACCCATTAAAGCTTGGTTCATTTTCCATCATATATGTGCCTGATTAGACAATGTTCCTAGTTTGTCTACTCAGCCAAAGATTCTCCTTTGTGGATTGCCTGTTGTTTTTCTAAAAATTGCTTTTGTATCATGTTTTGCCTTAAAATGTCCCTACATCAGTTACCGTGCCAAAGTCGTCCTTATATCGGCCCAGTTGTCACGTATTTTTCTAACTCTTTATTGGTTGGTGCTTATTTAGTTGCTCAGTAAATGTGGCCTGTGTGTGAATGTCTAGTCAAACTTTGTCCACTAACTGGCAATGCTATCCCATCTTCTGTAGTTACAAATACTTGCATGTTTTAGGAGTCGCCTATTTTGAGGATGAATTGTATTCGGCTGTCCTATCTGATGTTGTGCGTATTTTGATTTCGTGTCCTATTTAACATTGAGTGCTAGTCTCTTATTCTGCTGTTCCATTGGTTGCTCCATAGCTGGCTTTTTGTCTAGGATGTCACTTATTGGACTTACCCATAGACAACTGCCTTGTTTTCAAAAATCCCCTATTTGATTGCCTCATTGCCCATAGTCGGTGGTCCTGTGACCTGTTATCGGCTGTCCTGTATTCGATTGTCCCATCACATAATGTCTTGTTGTTGGCTGGCTTGTTTATGTTTAATGTTAAATATAATCAGGTACTCGACTGTGCCATCAATGGATGTTGCGTTGAAGGCTTCTTGAAGTTGGTTGTCCGTATGCAAGAGTCCCATTATAAGTCATCCCTTTCACATGACCCTTTAAAAAGGCAATTCTGTATTCAATGGTACCGCTGAATGCAGTCTGAGTACTCGTCTGTCTGTAGAAGTAATACATTTGTATTATGTGAACACAGGCTCTGATAACTTGCTGATGTTTGTTGTATATGCTCATTTAGCAAGTTGATTGACTGACTCAAGCATGAGCCCTTCATAAATTGTGGCTGGTTGAAGTCTAAAGTCTAGAGCGTATGTCTGTGATGGTTAAAGGAAAGACTTGTTTCTCTTCCTGTAATGACTAAGACTAGTGTCACAAGACTTTTACATATCCCATATTCAGCAGCCCTTGTAAGGGTATTCCTGTATACATCTTTGCTGATGTCCGGTCTTTGGTTGCCCCATAACTCAAGTGTCCTGCATCTGACTGTCTCTTCATACATTGCCTAGTATTAGTTCTCCCATACTCCCATATTCAGATTTCCGGCATTTAGATACCCTGTTGATGGGCGTCCTTGATTCGGCTGTCCCCTATTTTGTGTCCCTCATTCAGTTGTCCCCTTATCGGCTTTCTAGTGTTTAGATGTCCTGCTATTGGGCATCCTTTATTGGGTTGTCTTATTCTGTTATCATGTTAAGGAACTCCCTTATTCGCTGTTCCGTCAAAGTATGTCCCTTATTCAGCTGTTCAGTTAATGAATGTCCCTTACAGTTGTCCCTTGAGTGGTCCTATAATCGTTGCTTTTTTAATGGGTGTCCTATATCGGATGTTTACATTTTTCTCATTACTGTTTGGTTCGGGATTATGATAGAATAAAACAAAATGGTTCACTAAAGTGACTGCGCTTCTTTTTAATGTAAAGTACCAAGTCATTCGATGTAGTTTTCGACGCAATTTTCATCTTAAGTCATTCAGAAACCGTCTCTTTGTGTTGATAACACAAGGGTAAGACTACTTACACCTGACCCCCCCTTAACTCGAATTTGCGGGAACTATTGAGGCACTGGGGTAATGTTGTTGTCCTATTTCGGATGTCTGTTAAAGGTTTTCCCTTGTTTGGATATCTGGATAAAGATGTATCAAATAATTGTGGTGGTTGTTTGTTGGTGTAGGTTTAAACTTTGAAGTACCCTTATAAAATTTGAATGATATCGCAGGAATACTTTTCAGATGTTCAACCATAATGTTTTGGAGAGAATTGCTATCTACCTTTTCTTCTACCTTCTCCTCTCACAATCGGTTATGGAAAGCAACTGTTGAACATGGCAATCACAAGCTCACGACTTCTTGGAGAGTAGGTTTTTTTCTAGCTAATTGATTCACATTAATGTGAGCAGTATTTGATTGAAGTCTAACGACTGCGTCTGTGATGATATGGCTGTTCAAGAGTATTCCCAACCACCTGATGACCTGAATTTTGAGAACTTATGTTCATTATCCTCCTATTTGGTGTGTGAGTCTAGACTTTCACTGTTCTAACAAACTGCTTTTATCAGTATTTTTGGCAAAATGCGCAACTGACAAATTTCATCATCAGTCAAAATCCGAGGTATGATAAAAATGATGGAAACATCAAAAGATTATATAGTGATCCAAATTAAGTGGTCCGGCTATTAGCCTGAATGGTCTTTTTATCCGTTCGCGCGACATTATAACAACTGATTATATGAGGTATCCGGTTACGACTTATTAGATCGAATATATATCCAATGTATGTTGCTTTGGTCAGAATTTAGTTATGTTTGACAAGAGGAATTTGGTGCATTATGGTCCCTCCCGTATTCAATTGACCCTATTTAACTGTCTCGCTATAGTCCTATAGATTGTCCCTGTATCGTTTGTCTCATTAAAGATTGTGCCTATCGCTGTTGTCCGGCTAGAGGTTCCCATATCTCAGTTGTACCGCAGGAGGTTCCGAAATCTCAGTTGTCCCGCTAGAGCTACCTCTATCTCTAGTGTCCCGTAATGATTGCCCCTTATTTTCGTTGTCTCACTAAAGTTTGTCCTTGCATGTCTTCTCCTGATAAAGATCCCCCCTACATCGACTGTCGCTTTAAAAGTTGTCCTTATATCAGTAGCCCCAATAAAGATCAGGCAGTTATCAGCTATCCCGCTGAAGACGCTCGTGTATCAACTGTCACAATAAAGATCACCCCTATATCCGCTGTCCCGACAAATTTTGTCCAATATCAGACTACCCATTTTTGGCATTTACACTTGCATAGTCGCATGTTTCCAGTCACAAATACTTAACATGTTCCTTTAGTTGTTGTACGTCTTGATATTGGATGTCGTCTTGTATTTGGCTATCCTGTGTTTACACTGATTATTCCGATGTCCGATTTAACACTGTCTGGACTCTGGGCAGTCTCTTATTCAGTTGTTCCACGGGTATTCCGTACTCATCTATCTGGGGTTTGAAAGATCTTCTGCTCCCGGTATGGCAATAGCTAATGGTGTTGGTATGTTTCTATTCTGGTTTTTCGAAAAAAAATAAGATTATTCTTTTGCCAATGGTTGAGAGCTTATTCTACCTCTATTGATCCTTGGATGTCTGAGATAAAGTTTTTTGGCTTCTCTTCTTAAAGGTTGAAGAACATTTTGCATTTTGAAGAAGACTAGTATGCTACTATGCTCTCATGAAGTCCTGAGTCTCATATTTCAAGCCAAGTGTCACGGTCCGATACTTTAGCCGGATCGTGGCGCGC
>VHZZ01023573.1:3282-15394 GCA_009801015.1 Silene noctiflora | reverse complement strand
AGAATAACTAGGAAATTGGAGATTACAAGTAAGATTTCCTTAAAAGTAGAGGGTAAAAGTGAAATTAGTCTATACATGAACTACAAGTGATACTATAGTGAGAAGGGAAATTCTAGGACTTCTCACAATTAAGTACCACTTGTACTCCCAAGGGTAGCTACAATCATAAATCCGCCATTAAAGTTTCTCGTGGTCGTGGTTAATTTTTCGCACACCCGGTGCCCAATTCTTAGAATTGCTGTCGCTTGTCCGTTTCATTTGGGATGATTTAAAGAAAAACAGTAAAATAAAAATCCTAGCTCATGAATTAAGATATCAAATCTAGTCTAGTTGGGATGATACTAGATTACTAGGATGTGTGAAGGGAAGTAACCTATTTTGCCTTTACATTCTATTCTCTTCAACAAACGATAGAGCTAAGCAGGCTGCAATGATCCTTTACATCGATGTTCTGTTCGGACTAGACAGGTCAAAAACAAACCCAGCCTAAATAACCAAACCAACCACATATTTATCAGGTGTCCGTAAATCATGACCATACATCTCAGATCTTTATACAGAACGACTTGTTACTGTACTAGATGAATTGAAGAAGTCTACAGGCAGAAGTTGGCATCTGTAAACAGTCACTCATTAGTGAGTAAGAGGATCTCGGTGTCCAAACCGACACCAGGTTGCTTCATATCACGAGACTTCTTAGGTGTGCACATAACGTTCTTGATGATGGAGAAATAGAGATCGAATTCCGATTTTAATTTTGAACAGCTAACGTCAATCCATTTCTCGGCAACATTGGTAGGCACACTGTCTTGGGTGTCCCTCTCATGTTCTTCAATAGCTGGTCGTATTTCATTGTACAGTGACTCCAGATTGGAGCTCGCATCAATTCTTATCTCCTGAAGAATATGAGAAATGTAGTTGAGATTTCGCCAAATTTTTGCCCTTATCCTGGCCCCCTAGACCTCATATTGGTATTCAGAAGTCACACAAACAATTTATAGGGAAGAGTGAAAGTAATCCATTGCTGACTGGCAAAAAATTAGAGATCCAAGTAAAAYAGAGAAAATAGACAGGTTGTTATGGCAGAAGGTGGACTTCGATATAGAGACAAGACATGGCTTTGTAATCAGGATAAGGATACTAAGTCACCTTATCAATCCAGAATTTAAACTTTAAGTTTGAAATATCAAAGATTTTTAAAGTTGAAATCAGAAGACGTTTGAGACAAGGCTGAAAATCAACAAAAAAACATAATAAATGCTTTAATGCTTCATACAATAGTCTCTTCTAGTCTTCCTCTACTTTCGTCATGTAAGTCTTCCTCAGTGTCTGCACCACAKAGGTGTCCAACTGGAAAGGTCAGGTACGGATTCCATATCCATATCCTTGTCGTGTTTAACACGAGAATGGGGTTGGGTACTGATTTCATATCCATGTCTTGGGTGTTGTGTGAGACATAGGTATGGCCCCACAAGTGAATTGTCAAAGTAACCAATACATACAACAACATGAATCATCAATATCACATTTAGCACTACAGGGGACAACTGGATAGCAGAGGGAATTCACCGAGTTTTACAAGAAAGCATGCACAAAAGATAAATTGATTCTACTAATTGATGCAGGAGCAATGGGTGATGACGAATTATTGGAAAGAAATAAGTCAGAATGCGGAAAAGTGAACACACTCCAGGACCGTTTAAAATGCTTCAGTGTTGTTCAGGCTTACTTGGCGTCCAAGGCAGTGATGTCGAGGCTTCTTTCCTAAAAGAAGTCATTATCCTAATTGAATTAGTTTTATTATTTCCTAATTGTAATAGGAGTGATTTATTTTCCTAGTTGTGAGAGAATTATAGTTTCCTAAAAAGAATTAAGGTATAGTTTCCTAATTTAAGTTAGGTATAGTTTCCTAATTTATGTTAAGATAGGAATAAGGTAATTTGAGTTATGGTAAGAGATGGAAACTGACATAAGCATTGTTAGGTCATTCCATATTAGTATAAATAAGGATCATGTGTTGTTTATTTTACATACATCGAATAAAATCAAAGTTGAGTTTGAAACTTAATTGCTTGCGAGCATCCCTTTCTAATTTTGCGAGATTAGTATTTTTCTTCCTTGCGAGGTTGAAACCCTAGTGTTTAGTTTGATCCTTGCGAGATGAGAGTTATTCACAAATCTAGTCTTAGTTGAGGGATCTTGAGGGATTTTCACAAATAATTCATACCCCTTTAATTTTCGTGCATCAAACATATATAAAAACACAAAAATAAAACATATTCCGCTGCGTTTTTATTAAACTCAGACGTTCAGAGGTCATTTGAACAGTCCGACGATCTGTTCAATCTTAGTCTCGAGTTATTTTACATCACTAATCATGAAAAATAAGCTCCGTCAACCATTTTTTTTTAGCCGTAAGGTTAGTAATTTTATGAAGCATCCAAAATGGTTGCCTGAACCACAGGAAATAAGAGGAAAAGCATTTTCCTTAACAAACATTAGGCTGAATCGCAGAAAAGAGTAAAGAGGTGCAGATGCAAGCAATTGGAATATAATAGAAGTGCAAAAAAAGAAAAATGAGCCAGAACTCCAGAAGTATATTGTTCATAACCCAACCACACTTACGTCACTACCAACTAACACGTGAACATGCTCAGATTTCCAATGAAAACATGAAAATATCATTACTGGATAGATCAGGAGGAATGTAGCATGTACCTCATATATCAAAATCTCATCTTTAGCTTCCTTTGTTTCCAGTAGGGAGGCAACATATTTAGCATCTAACTCTTTCTGGTTGAGATCCCTCAACTTTCCCTTTGGCAAACGTTTTTGTTTTTTCTTTGGCAAAGAAAAATTCCGGTTGGTGCCAGGTGGCAGACAATTTGCAGGAATAGAAGCAAGAGGATCAATCTCCATTGGATAATTATCACTACCTAATTCCAGATTGGAGATTGAACTTGTAAAGGGTTGAGATGAAGGTTCATCCTCTGTGGAGTCGTAAAGTGGGATTTTTTCAACTGAATATCTGTAAATAAATCTGGTACTTCAGTATTGATGAAGATTAACACCCACACAACTATTTAGCCAAAAATATAGGCCATGTCGGACGCACTTAAGGCACAGTGATTTATATTGCACCACAACGACCAGTTCCGAAAACAATATTTGATACTATTTGATACTATGGTGGAACAAGTAAATGACTAAAAAGAAAAACAATCGCCTGCGCGCAAAATAGCAATGCCTACAAAAAAGCCAGAGAGAAATACATGGTTGAATGACTAAATTATAGACAAACTCACAAACATCCCCATGTGGGATGCTTGCAGAAAAAAATGAAACAGCTAATTTGGGTTGCAGTCACATTTTTTTTTGGTTTTTTTTTTTATGTGATACCTCCGTGTTATTTCGATTTCTACATGATAACCCTTTTTTTCTAAAAAAAATCAGTTGTAACCCTGAAATCTAATAGTAATAATTTATGTGACCTTCAATTATTAATCCGTCAGTTACTCCGTTAAATGCATTTGTGGCTTCCTTCAAATCAACAAATCCAACCCTCATTAAGCACCTTTAATGGTGTTCCTCCAATTCACGCCATACCACCACCCTAGCCACCAATAAGTAAGCCACCATGAAAATACCTATAACAAATAAAACTCATTTACGCATCCCACAATCACTGAAACTCCCATCGTTGACCCACAATGACTTCTCTTAAGTTTCAAACGTTTTCACACTTCACACACAAATTTGAGATTTCAATTCGGAAACCTTTCACTTCAATGATAGATAGATAGAAATTTCATACAAATAGAGATAAATAAACCCGCATCATGTTTAGAAACAAAATAAAATATGAGATTATGATTTTTCCTTTTTGAAGGGCTTTTTAATTGAAAGATATAGAAGATGAACAATAATATGAGAGAAAAGATATAGGGTTGATAAGTTGAAAAAATGAGAAAATAAATAAATGGATGAAGAGTATGAAAATAGGATCAAAGAAATAAAGATATGGGGGAAGAAGATACGGTTGATAAGGAGGAAGATGAAGATTGTTGGATGAACAAGATGAATTGGATAGATAGTTAGAACTAACGAAAAATGCAATGGAAACTAAAACTTAGGTTATGGTGTATAATAAGTAAAGGACTTCATGGGCACCACCGAGGTAGCACATAGAACTCGAAAAAATACAGGGGTACCATGTAGAAAAACCCAAAAATTTAATGACTGATAGAAAAAGACATATCAAGAGTAGCAGAAAAATAAGTAAACAAAAGCTTTGATGAGACAATGCTTTTTGTCATGTAGATCATGCACGGATAAAAGCACATGATTCAGCAAGAAAATCAAATTTCACAAAAATAAGGAGTCTAAACTAGTAAACCATCCAATCGCATTTAAATTATCCCCATTTCAGTTTGGTTGTCAAAGGATGTCAACTCGAGCCAATATTTTTTCACGCTATACATTAGCCACAATTTTTTAAAATAATACAAAAATAGTTGTTTTCAAAAGGCCAACATCACTACTACTCCCTCCGATCCAGACAAATGGTAACATAGAGAAAAATGGGTATTTAAGAAAAGGTGGAAAAGTGAGGGGTAAAGTTGGAAGCTTTGAATGGGGCCACAAGAATAATGTATTGTGTAATTAAACATTAAATGAGTGGGTGAGTGGGCCGTTTGATGGCAAACATGTAAATAAGTAGTGGGGTATAAGGGTAACTTGGTAATTTTTTAGGCCAAATAAGTTATGTTACCATTGGTGTGGATCGCCCGTTTTAGGTAAGTGTTACCATTTGTCTGGATCGGAGGGAGATATATGAGGGAGTATCATATATCTGCAAATAAGTTGAGAAATTAATGGTTAAAGTTGATTGTATTGACCATCAAAGTTAAACGACAGCAGTAGAAATGGATGAATGTAGCACAAAATAAGAAGCCTGCTCGAAAATGCATGCTGCACATCTAGTAGTATCTGTCCGTAAATGTATTACCTGTCATCATCATCTTCCCAGAGATACGTGTCTTCCTGGTTGAATAGGTATAAAGCAAGGACGATTAGATAAACAGCATTAACAAATCTAAAAGCAATATAACATGTATAGCTGTACAAGCAAGATGACAATAGCTTCAAAACAAGGCATATTTACATACAAAGTTCTGGGACAAATGACCATCCAAATTTTAAAAAAAAAATTGAAGATAATTGCTAGTGAAGAGAAAAAATCAGGGTTCCCACAAACATTGATTCTACATTCATTACATGATCCAGCATAACAACATAAACATATGTTGGTTTTGTACTTTCCCAGCAACTAGAGCACCTTTTTAGCCATTTTTTTGAAAATCAAATCATCAAGAAAAACAAGGCCCAAACAGAACAAATTCAACATTTACTTTCGGTGCAAGTTTGCAATTTTTTAAACTCGATAGTCTGAAATTAATTTACCTGGAAACCACGTGACTTTGCCCCTAGAAATCCAGAACAACTAGGAGCCCCACAAAGACACCGGACCTTTGCACCACCATACCATTCAAAGTTGTAATCATATGCGAGTTCAGTTCCAACAGGAATGTCATGCTTCGCAAATATGCCGACCCTTATTTCCCCCAAAACTGTCCACTTTCTTGTCTCACAATTTGGTTGACTGCAAATCAAAGAGAAATGCATATCTGTCAGAAAGTTATTATGGTTATTCAAGTTGAACCATACTTACGAGAGCCTCACCATGAATGATTAATGAACCTAGCAAGGCTCCCCTTCCTTGTTGCATCAATAGATTCATTAGAGTTGAGAGAAATTATGTAGGCGTCCATCAAACCTGTCGCAAGCAATTTCACAAGGTAAATATGCCATCAATTAGCAGTCTCGAAAATACCCAAAGTTTGTGAATAGCAAGCATGTTAAATTACCAACCCTGGGTTTCATAAACTTGAGCTCTTCTCTTGGCTTCTTTCCAAGAAATTACTTCTCCACAATATTCAATAATGAACTGTCCAGCCTGAAGGATTGAACAAGGAGGTAACTAAAATGGTGGCACGAAAAAGATGATGAGATTGCTCATTCCACAAACAAAGTAGAACAGGGAAAGTTGAACTTTTGTAGATATTTTTTAACTTGACGAGATTAGACCAAAATCGTCATAATACTTTGACAGCTTTTCCATAAAAAAAATTCCATTCAACGATTTTGCAAAGTCGTTGGTTCAAAGATGTCAGTTCAAATCCAATGCTGGGAGCCACAAAAAACTATAAAAGGTGGCATTAAATTTTAGAAAAAAATAAACATAGTGGCTTCATTAAGATGAAAACATTCTTGCTGTACACACAGAAAAAAAATCCAGAAGACAACTGGATAGCGTGTAAAATTAGCATTGAAAAATACAAAACAATTTATCAGACAAATCATGTAATAAAGGTATTGTTTTAAACAAGTGTTACCTTTATATCCTCTTCAGCTCGAAGGCCCCATCCTCGACCTTGGGTTTTGAACAACTTAGTTTTTGCATATTCACATCTTTGAAATTTCTGCAAGAAAAGGGTGTAAACAATGTAAGTGTTAACTAACTGCAACCAAACAAGGTAAACATCAATTTACAAATCACTCCCACTGAGGTTCACAAATGAAACTGCAATTTCTTCAAATTCACAAAAAAGTAAGGCATTAATTCAATTCATTCACCATGGAAGCTTTGGAGTTAAAATTTGGATGAAGTTAAATAGATGTAACCTCTAAACCATCAACAATGAGAATTCATCCCAAAAGCTCATAAATCACATGTTCTCCACTTTCCCCATATATAACACTTGAAAACAGTCAAGCAGCCATAATTAAACTATTAGTATTCATCCTCCTTAAACTCACTACAAAGTGAAGGTTTAATAACAGCTACACTGTCAACGAAATAGATAGCTTCCGATAAACAGAAAATAAATAACCTGATTTTTACAATCTTCACCACAAGGGCAATATCCAGGAGTACACTCTGTACTGGTTAGTACATTCAAGCATCCATCTCCACAGGCACTGTCATGGTCACTAGAATCAATTTTGCATTCACAAA
Source organism: Silene noctiflora (assembly GCA_009801015.1). Classification (NCBI taxonomy): domain Eukaryota; kingdom Viridiplantae; phylum Streptophyta; class Magnoliopsida; order Caryophyllales; family Caryophyllaceae; genus Silene; species Silene noctiflora. The sequence goes on along the minus strand of VHZZ01023573.1, from coordinate 8,316 downwards.
TCACAACATCCTCCTCCTTCTGCTTCTTGTGCCTGAGAAAACCACAAATTAGTAGTGACAATAGTCAAGTTCGCTCATACAAACCCTAAAAGGATATATCAGTGGGGTTCAATGATCAAGGACAATTAAATGACAACAGTAACAACAAAGGTAAAGTTCGCAAATTAGTAACAAGAACATTAATCACAATTAACTGACAACACTAATGACAAATTAGTAATGACAACACTAGTCACAAATTAGTAATGACAACAGTAACAATAAAAGATCCAATGATAGGAACTGCCAGACATCCACCAATTCCATGAATCCACAGTTCCATATCAGTGAGGTTTACGATCAAGTAGGATAATTAAATAAATGAAACCTCAAGCAAGAAAACAGAAATGTAACCACTAGCCACCAACTCCATAATAGATCAATAGCCCTATAAACAATAGCTGAAAATGCATATGAACACATCAAGTTTTAATCATGGCGAAATCTTTATGGAGCACAAAAGTTTATGTTATTGTGCAAATGATTTTAATTATCCAAAGTTTTGACACTTTGATGATATAAATAAAACTTTGAAAGTGACTGTCGTCTGGCTAGCTTACTCACTCTAGCATCAGTCACAGTGAAGACCGCAGGAGATTACACCCCATGTTATATAAAAGATATGGCCTTACTTGTAACTATATTTCAATCCTTCTCCGTATAATTTAACTTACAAACAGAACTTTCGAATAGAAAGGAAACATCACAGGGACATGCCAATTTACCATGGCATACTAAATTCTTAAGAAACTGAACAATTTGTAGCCTCGGCGATTTAAAGGAGAAAAATTTTCCCAACAGCAAAAACAGACGAATTTTGTAGGAACTATCTACCTTCTTTTATTTTGAGCATTGTCAATGTCTCTTCAACAAATATGAACAGCTGAGAAGAAAAAAATGTTGTGGACTTGCGGATCAAAGAGAAGGAAATAAATCTTACTTGCGATAGGAGAACTCATTTTGGTTGATGTGAATGTATCCGGTTAAATCATCAAAATACCCAACCTTAAAACATAAAATATAGTCCAAATATAAGTGCGTTAAATATAGAAACAAAATAAGGTAACATGACTTTCTCTACAGAATGGTATCAGCCTAAAGGGTAAATATTTCAGAAACTTTTTCAAATTATTTACACTGATTTCATGGATATATCAGCAGCCATATGCCCATATGCATACAGATTAAAGCTAACATATAGGACCATCCTTCAGCCTGCAAAGTTGCACACATTCTTTTCTTTACCACGAATCAACTGATAGCAAAAAATTTTCAAGAAACCATCCTCGAACAATAACATCCAATAGAACAATAAACTAGCAAAAGAAGCTCTAGTAGCTATAAAACATCGACGCAACTACCGCTATTGCTTCAAGCACGGAAAGCTACAAAACATGAACCCCTCAGGGTGACATTTCACAATAACATATAGCCCAACTTTCAATTAGTTAAGCTACACGAGCTTATCTGAAGTCTGAGACATTGCTTTTTCAATGCTTGAACCGCCTATTCACGGATTCGCGAAATTAAAGTTTATAGACATGAACGGAACAAAGGGTATCTTCCAAATTTGAGGCTGAACATTAAAGATACAAACATGAACGCATGAATTGACACTCGAGATTTAACAGATAATCAGGATGTACAATGTTACAAGCTCCTCCTTATATTCATTAAATTAAATTGCAGCATTACAAATAATTACTGGGCATAAACATAAGAAAAAAAAAGTCTTAGGGTTTTATATTAATTTGGAACTCTAAAATAATCGATTAATCGAAACGAAAAGTTGAAACCTTAGGGGTTCTGCCCAGAAATGATGGAATTACAGAAGAATGCGACTTGGTGTCGCCGTTAAAGGCTGCCTGTCGCCCTTCTCCTATCTCCATGAATAACAAGTTGGTAAAGTTTTATGTTAGAAGCCACTCCCATTTTAGACTCTGATTTTCCATTTAATCTTACTAGTTTTAATCTCGTGCAGAAAAAAAAAATGCACGGTTTGATTTTTAGACGTATTTGCTAAATCTCGCGCACAAAATTAGTATATCCAATGCACTATACCCTAATATTCCATAACTACCCTTCGTCTTGAAAACAAAATTTTCCCTTTTCTCTCTTGAAATCTAACAAATTTGTTAAAAGTTCAACAATTATGAATCGTAATTCGTACATATCACACGTAATTTCTCGGTTTCATCGACGAATTTATTAATACTCGTCCTTTAATCAATCAAATTAGTATTCTTTTTAAAAAAAAAGGGGGTTTTTCTTACAATTAGGGTTTGATTTAATGTTGGATTACAATTTACAAACCCGATTATGAATAATTACAACATGGTTAATTCTGCGTTTGATAAATTTGAGTGAACAATGAAGTGCGTAAGAAGAAATCTGGAAAACATATATGACTATTATGTAAAAAACCATGATGTGATCATTCATAATTGCAAAATCAGAATTACGAACGGAAATTGCGGACTTCAGCCACAGACACCTATGAACGGTTGTCAACCACCATCGCTGTCAAAGTTCCTTCTCCGTCGTCGGTCTGTTTTCTGGTGGAGGCATGGTGGTCAATCGGTTTGGGAATTTTTTATTTTTTTGGTTTTTGATTTGTCTCTCTTAGGGGGTGTGAAAAATGGGAAGGGTAAATTTGGAATAAGGCGGCAAAATGCGCAGGATTTAGCAAAATTGTGCGCGAGATTTAGCATAACCCTAAAATTAGACATACGAAAATGTTTTTTTTATTTATTTTAATGATTTTGTCGATAAATGTTTTTCTTTTTTTAAGTTTGTCGTACTTTTTTGTCTCTGCAATTTTGCAAAAATAATCGATTTACTTGAGAATCCTAATTATTTTATTTCAGAATGATGGTTTTTATTTTAAATTTTTTATATTTATCATAATATTTTTTTCAATATTTAATATAATATTTTTTACATTTTATTTAAACGATTTTTTTAATGGAATAATATGATTACTGAAATGAATGAGCGATTTGATATTGATTATTTTTCACCATATTAAAACAATATTGGTTATTAAGATTTATTCCTTTATTTGTAAGTTTTTTATTTTGTAGAATTTTTTATTTTGTATAATTATAGCACTAATTTTTTCTATTCACTAAGATCATATGATAAGAGTATAATTAAATATGTGGGTGTGTTATTCATGAAATCAAGCAATTGTAGTAATTTGTAGAAACTTCAAATAAAGAAATAATTAAATTGATCATTGAAACATTGGGGGCCCTACAAAAAAAAAATGTTTTTCCATCCCTTAAACTCGGGAGACAATCGCATCTCTCTAAATGTTTTAGCTTTTATAGTATAGAGATATGGAGGATAATCTAATTTAATATTATATATAATTCAAAAATTAACGCATTTCAATGTAATTACATAAATCTATAAAAAATTATTATTCTACTAGGTACGCGGTCTGTTTTAAAATTTTATAATTATAATTGAATAAAAAAAATATAATTCATATATGACCTTTAATATTTTTACTTATTATAAATAAAATAAATAAATTTTTATTAAATTTAATTTTTTTAGGTTTAATTTCAATGTTTTAAAATAAAATAAATACTTTTTTTAATTAAACTTAATAAGTGATAACTAATTATGCATGATCAACGTTTTATAAATAAATTTGTGACTGATTAAATATCGTGTTAATTAAAATAAAATTTATTCGAATAATGCAACAATCAACATTAAGTTCTAAAACTATATCATTTCACAGTACGTTATGTTCCAAATCAAGTAATATTTGGTCAAAATTATGTGAGTATAATTTTATATAATTTTTAATTTTATATTTGTTTTAGGACCACAGTTAGTTCAGGAGATGATAGAGCAAGTCAAGGTTATTCGGCAAAAGATGAAGGCGACTCAGGATCGGCAAAAGAGTTATGCGGATCTTCATCGTCGGAGCATCGATTGAGGTTGGGGATAAGGTTTTGCTGAAATTTTCTCCTATGCGTGGGGTTATGCGTTTCGGGAAGAAGGGAAAGTTGAGTCAGAAGTTCATAGGACCTTATGAGATTCTAGATCGGGTGGGTGAGGTTGCTTATCGATTAGCCTTACAACCGGCTTTGGATAGAGTWCATAATGTCTTTCATGTGTCTCAGTTGCGTAAGTATGTGAGCGACCCTTCGCATGTTCTTGAGGTGGAAAACATTGAGTTAGATGAGTCGTTGTCCTATCTGGAGACTCCGAAGCAGATTCTTGATCGTAAGGTCCAGAAGACTAGGTCCGGGGAGACTGTGTTGCTCAAAGTGTTGTGGTCTAATCATGAGGTTGAAGAGGCTACTTGGGAGGCGGAGGATGCTATGCGGGAGCGGTATCCGTCTCTTTTTTATTAGGTATGTGTGGTTACGGGGACGTAACCATGTTTCTTTTAAGGGGGTAGGAGATGATTGCATGTACTTTTGGGGGCTTTTGTCATGTTGATTAGCTATGGTTTATGGCTTTTGTCATGTTGTTGGTTATGGTTTTGCTGGTTGTAGTTAGTAATGTTGTTTTGGGAGAGTTTATGTATGTTGGTAATCTCGTGGATGTTGTCACGTTGTTTGGTGGTGTTGGACTTGGTAAGTCGAGTTGTGTATGAGTATACATGGTGGTGGTGTGATAGATGGTGATAGTTGTATCGTGGAGTTGTTTTGTGTCTCTTGTAGTGCTGTTTTTATGTGTATGGGTCGAATTTTGGGGACAAAGTTCATTTTTAAGGGGGGGGGGAGACTGTAATACTACGGTTTTCCCTGCTTTTGGTGACTCGACCGAGTAGGCCTTACTCTATTGAGTAAGTTTATGTCGTTTTAAGTCAGAGTCTGGAAGTGTGTCACTCGATCGAGTATCTGGGTCACTCGATCAAGTAAGGGTCACTCGATCGAGTAGTTGGGTCACTCGATCGAGTAGGTGTCACTCGATTGAGTAACCTACTTACTCGATCGAGTAAGTGCGTTACGGGCTGATTTAATTAAG
>VHZZ01023568.1:15733-25908 GCA_009801015.1 Silene noctiflora | reverse complement strand
ATACACCCCTAAAAAACCTCCCACAAGACACAGACTCGCCCGACGGTATAAAAACCTCATCCTTTACAGACTCAAACTCCCTTAAACCCAAAAGTATAACATGACTCGACGATACAAAATAATGAGACGCTCCCGAATCAAACAAAACAAAGGTAAAGACGCCATTAACAAGAAAGGTACCCGTGATCACATTAGCATCATCCTCAGCTGCCTTCTTGTCCATCATGAACAACTTTCTGCTGGTCTTCCGTTAGCCTCCCTGGACGGTACTCGCAAAGGCAGAAGGCTTTGTAGCCGACCCCTGGTTGTTATTACTAGCCGGACCCTGATAAGAATTACCGCCAGTGCGGTTAGCCCCTCCGTTGTTGCCTCGACCTCCTTGACTATTCCACGACCCAGTTAGCCTGCTGCTAGCATAATTCTGCGACGTCTCTGAGAGAAACTCCCCTGCGACGGTCCCTGGAAGCCCCTCACCACAGCACTGGTTCACTCATGTCTCTTGTGACCCATACCGCCACAGTTGAAACAAGAAATGCCCCAACTACTACCTCCACTACTACGACCGCGCCCATAGGATGCTCCACTACTAAACCCCGTCCCCGAAGAGTAAGCTCTCCCCTGACTATGGTTACCCTTCTTGTAACCCGACTGGCCACCTCCCTCGCTCTCAGCCTTCCTCTTCTCAGCTCCCCCCTCCCTATCCTCCTTAGCCCAGCTCCACCAACCTCTCAGCTCTCCCCGCCCGCTCATAAACCTCCTTTACATCCGAAAGAACCCCAACCAGTAGCTTCTCTATGATCTTATACGTCAACCCCTTTTCGAACTCAGCGCTAGGTTCTCCTTACTCAGCCCCATATCCTCGGCATACCTCGACTTCTCATTAAACATATAGTAGTACTAAGCTACCGACATATCCGGAGTCATCTTAAAGTCATCAAACTCCTCCCTCATCTTGCTACGCACATGCTCCGGTACAAACTCCCTACGCATCGTCTTCCTAAACTCACCCCAAGGTATAGCTGACTTCCCCTGCTTCAGATAGGAATCCAAAGCACCCTCTCTCACTTTGTCCCACCATTCCCCCGCGGCTCCCCTCAAGTAGAACGTAGCTTACTCCACTTGGAAATCCTCCGGACAATGCACTACCTTCAAAATATTCTCCATCTCCCTAAGCCAATTATCCAGCAAAATTGGCTCCCTAGTCCCCACATACTCCTTTGTATTGAAGCGAGCTATAGTCGTACTCATCTTAGCGAAATCCATCCCAGCCCCCTTCTCCTTGGTAAACTTTTTCAGTGCCTCAGTGAGCGCATCCTGATGCTCAAGCATCTTAGCTACCTTATCCACGCTCATCAATTCAGCCCTAGCATGAGCAGCGTATATCTTTGGCGGCATCTTTAGCTATACTGAAGAAAATGCAACTATAAACACACATCCCACAACATAAAAGCATAAACGACCTGCACAAAACACACTCGATCGAGCTGGCATAGCCACTCGATCGAGTGGAGGTCACTCGATCGAGCTACCTACTTACTCGGTCGAGTGCTTCAACTCCAGAATCTGACAGAACCCCTCAAAAACTTACTCGATCGAGCCCCCAAACTCACTCGATCGAGTTGCCCTCACTCGATCGAGTACCTCACCAACTCGATCGAGTGCCTCACCAACTCGATCGAGTGCCCAAAAACAGTATCCTGCCCAACATCATCACATACCCCACTCAATCGAGTTCAACCCACTCGATCGAGCCCTTCCTACTCAATCGTGTTCCACCCACTCGATCGAGTCTTGCTGACTCTCAAACTTACTACCCGCATGCTTTAACCAACTACTTTCACAACATAAGACATATACGCATACTTACATAGATAGATTTAACGTAGTTGTAAACACGGATGTATTGATAACTATAGAATAACATTATGTCCATGTCCTTCATCGTTAGAGGGTAAAACTCTCATTTTACTTGTCCTTAAGCCGTCTTGTTGGTAGACAATTAGCTTGGTCTTTATGTCACCTAAATCAAACCTTTTAGTTGTAGACAATATGTGTTCAAATCCACATGATACAGCATATATCTCATAAAATTCGATACAAGCATCTATTGTACCATAAGGTTGACCTACTTTAGGTGTATATTCAGTGGAAACATTCTTAATCCACTCCTCTCAACCTCCAGTGGTCATTTCCATCATGCACATCAACATGATGTATGCATTGTGGAGTACGAACAAATGTAACGAAAACATAAGGAGTGTAATCTAGTAGATAGGTTGAGGCAATAAGTTTGAGCATGAAAAAAGTAAAATATATTACAATGTAGTTCATACTCTGATACGGTTAAGAATAACACGTGATATTATTTATAATAACATGTGGTACTATTAAAAATCACATGTGATACTAATTTACATTAATTAGGTAAACAATAATAGGTATCGACAAAAGGAAAAACAAAATAGAGAAGTCATAATAATTGGTAAACGGTAATACTTCAATGACAACTTGACAAAAACACAAATTGTGAAAAAAATCATGCTGGATATAATGAATCTACAAACAAAAATTAAACGAGATGACTAAATCATAAAACGTAGACATAAAACGAGTAGAAGTGATAATATCATAATAACACGAGATGACAAACTAAAGAATTAATTAGTTAAACAATCGTGTGATACTATTAAGAATAATGTGTGATACTAATTCACATTAATTAATTAGTTAAGGAATCATGTATTAAAGTATATTNATCAATTAAAAACGAAAAGAAATGAGAACAATACATCAATTAAAACAATAAAAGATGATAATAATAATACCTGACATTTCAAGTGCTAGAAATGAGAAAGAAATAAAATTGTATAGCTTGATTGAGAAGAAAACAATTGACGTAGAAAATTAGGTCACGAGCTAAGAAGAGCGCTGTGCAATGAGATATACGCGGAAGAGAGAGAGGGAGAGATTAGAGAGAGAAAGTGAATAAATTAGAATGGAAGAATTACAGGTTATGAAAGTATATATATAATAAACTGTTAAATGATGCAAATACCCTTACTAATTCGCGAGTGATCTCAGCCCTTAGATCTCTTTGATCTAATGGTTCAGATTATGACTCATGGACTCAAATAGTTAGAGAGGACTCATTTGATCCTAAAATTCTCTCTCTCTCTCTCTCTCTCTCTATATATATATATATATATATATATAGAGAGAGAGAGAGAGAGTTGGGTTCTTGTGAGTCTAGTGTCTTATGGTGAGTTGGTGCTCACAAATATGGATCATAAGATTAAACTAAGATCAATGACCCAGATTTAATCTCACATTCTCTCGTGTTAACCGTCTCTCTCATCGTTTTTTTTTTGTTTTATTATTTCAGCTTCTCTCACTCTCTCTCAAAATCCACTGCCTTTCACCTCTAATATCAAATTAAATTAATTTAAATAAAGCAATCAAAACCTAATCTAATTGACATAAAAAAAATGGCGATAATATTATTTAACATATTTATGAATAATTCACCGCTATTAAGATATTCATTTTGTTCATTAACACATTACACTCAATAATCATAATTTGAATGGATACACCAGATTATTCACCATCAAAGAATCATCTCGCTGGAATTCTAAATGAAATTCATTTTTACTGGCTAGAGTAGTGCGCACAGTGGTGGTGAGTCGATGGGTGAGAGCAGGAGCACGATGGTGGTGATTTTATTGATCTGAGCTCGGTTCCGGGGTTATTCATGTAGGTTGAACTGAGGTAGAGGCAGAAGGACGAGCTATTGATGCGTGTGGTGGTGTCGGTGTCGCATCGATGCTACTGGCAAGCGTAGTGCGCAGCTCGACTGATGCTGGCCAGGCGATGATGGCTTGAGGGCGGTGTTCTGATGCTAGCAGCAGTTTCGTGAGGCTGGCTTAGTGCGCAATATGATAAGCATATCCTGGCTGGTGCTTAGTGTTTACAATCATGAGTCTTGACTAATTTGGATCCTAAATTCTAAATTTATTTAGGCTAGTAATTGAGTGATACAGAGTAAAAAAGGAGTAACACACGAATAACAATGAGTAATAAGTGAGTAATTTAGGGTAACAATAATGAACTAAAATAAGTGAACAGAATAAAAAGAATGATACGAGTAACACAAGAGTGATACAGAGTAATGAAAGGGTAACAAATGAATAACTAACAATATGTAATTTAAGAGTAACACAAAAGTAACATAGGAGTAACACAAAAAATAACATAGCATAACATAGGAGTCTAGGTAGCACCAAAATAGACACGGAAACGTGATATGACTTCCCATGAAATTTAGCACACGGGATAAGTTATTTAAATTTAATAAAATATATATTTTATAATTATAAATAACGTATGAAGATCAAATTTGACCTTGGCTATTACTAATTCTCATTTCTCACCCAAACCCATCTTCTAATCAATCTCTTTCGACATTACATTCATCGCCTAAACTATAACATATTTAGGCGTGTGTCCGACGAGTGTCAGTGTCCGGCACGACGTGTTAATGTAGTGTTATTGTAGTATTATTATGGTGTTGTTGGAGTGTTATTGTGGTGTTATTATTATGTTACTCTAAGAAGATAGTTGTAGTGTTACTTTAGTGTTATTGTAGTGTTACTCTTGTGTTATTGCGGTGTTATTGCAGTGTTATTGTGGTGTTACTCTAATTTTACTTAGGAAGATAGTTCTAGTGTTACTCTAATGTTAATTTAGTGTTACTGTGTTATTGCAGTGTTATTGTGGCGTTACTCTAGTGTTACTGTAGTGTTACTCTAGTGTTACTGTGTTATTGCAGTGTTATTGTGAAGTTACTCTAATGTTATTGTGGTGTTACTCTAATGTTACTTAGGAAGATAGTTCTAGTGTTACTCTAATGTTAATGTAGTGTTACTCTAGTATTAATGTAGTCTTACTCTAGTGTTATTGTGTTATTACAGTGTTATTGTAGTGTTACTCTAATGTTACTCTGCGAATATAGTTGTACTGTTACTCTAGTGTTAATATAGTGTTATTGTAATGTTACTGTCGTGTTATTGTAGTGTTATTGTGGGTTTTACTAATGTAGTGTTATGTTACTCTAGTGTTAATGTAGTGTTATTGTAGTGTTACTCTAGTGTTAATGTAGAGTTATTGTAGTGTTGCTATGGTGTTATTGTAGTGTTATTGTGGTGGTATTCTTATGTTACTCTAAGAAGATAGTTGTAGTGTTACTCTAGTGTTATTGTAGTGTTACTCTTCTGTTACTGCGGTGTTATTGCAGTGTTATTGTGGTGTTACTCTAATGTTACTTAGGAAGATAGTTCTAGTGTTACTCTAATGTTAATGTTGTGTTACTCTAGTGTTAATGTTGTGTTGCTCTAGTGTTACTGTGTTATTGCAGTGTTATTGTGGTGTTACTCTAGTGTTAATGTAGTGTTACTCTAGTGTTAATGTGTTATTGCAGTGTTATTGTGAAGTTACTATAATGTTATTGTGGTGTTACTCTAATGTTACTTAGGAAGATAGTTCTAGTGTTACTCTAATGTTAATGTAGTGTTACTCTAGTGTTAGTCTAGTGTTACTGTGTTATTGCAATGTTATTGTAGTGTTACTCTAATGTTACTGTGCGAAGATAGTTGTACTGTTACTCTAGTGTTAATATAGTGTTATTGTAATGTTATTGTCGTGTTATTGTAGTGTTATTGTGGGTTTTACTAATGTAGTGTTATGTTACTCTGGTGTTAATGTCGTGTTATTGTAGTGTTACCCTAGTGTTAATGTAGTGTTATTGTAGTGTTATTATGGTGTTGTTGGAGTGTTATGGTGGTGTTATTCTTATGTTACTCTAAGAAGATAGTTGTAGTGTTACTCTAGTGTTATTGTAGTGTTACTCTTTTTTTTTTGCTAAAATGTAAGATTATCATTAAAAAAAACCATTACATTACTATATTTAGATACTCAAACATACTAATTCAAATGCATCCTAACTAACCAATTAAAATCCTTGGGGGAGATTCGAATTGGTTTATACAGTTGAAATCGACTTCTGACAGCAACTTAGATTTGACGAACAATATGCTCTGGTCGTACAATACAGTTGTTGATTCGTGCCTCATTCCTTTGCTGCCATATACAATACCAGCTAGCAAGAATACAAGCAGTAGTAATAGTCTTCCTGATTTTGCTCCATCTTCTACCTGCCAGGAGCAACAAGCTCTCTATGCCAACAGAACNGCAGATGCAACAAAGATCATCTGCACAAACCTGGTACAACATTAACCTATCCTTTAGCATCAGAGACTGCTGAACAATAAGCCATCCCATAAAGCTATGTTTTGGAATAGCCAGAGGACGCCACAGTGCCTTATACAAGTCCACCTCAGTTCTCTTTCCTCTTATCCAGTCATAACAAGCCTTCACTGTAAAATCACCAGACCCTATACTCCACTGACCATCAATAAACCCTGCCTTCAAAGCATCCTTGACACTGCATATTTTCTTCCAATACCAGCAGCAATCAGGAATATGATCATAATCAAGCCAAGCAACATCTTTTATATACACATGATTCACCCACTGAACCTTGTAGTTTTACTCTTGTGTTACTTCGGTGTTATTGCAGTGTTATTGTGGTGTTACTCTAATGTTATTGTGGTATTACTCTAATGTTACTTTAAGAAGATAGTTCTAGTGTTACTCTAATGTTAATGTAGTGTTACTCTAGTGTTAATGTAGTGTTACTCTAGTGTTACTGTGTTATTGCAGTGTTATTATAATGATACTCTAATGTTACTCTGCGAAGATAGTTGTACTGTTACTCTAGTGTTAATATAGTGTTATTTTAATGTTACTGTCATGTTATTGTAGTGTTATTGTGGGTTTTACTAATGTTACCCTAGGAAGATTTAAGTACAAAAGATAGTTGTTACCTTTTACATTCACTAGTAAAGTTTATTCTATCTTAACAAGATTATAAAACGCAAAGCTAATATAATTTTAGTCGGATGAGCTTAATCGTTGTTACAATAATACTTGAATAACACTAGTAATGGTTAAAATAATATCGGTTTTAACATTAAAATAGCACATTTGTCAATATTTGAATAACATAAGAGTAACAGTATGCTCCTTGAAGTAACAATAGTATATCGCAGTTATTCTTTAATCAATTTCACATGTGTATTGTGTAGTTAGCACAGGAGGGGAGGGTATGTCCACATGACTCATAATGCAAATTGGAGTGACTTGATGAAGGCTACTTGACCATAAAAGGCAAGAAACATTCTGAATTAAGAAAGTCGATGGAACATTTAACGTAATTTTATGATTACCATTGAAAGTCACTTGAGACTAAATAACAACTCAAACCACCAGATATATATAAAAATAAGAAGCTTGTCATGAAATTAAACCAGTTCACCTTTTGTATGCAATCAGAAAAATAACAAACTTGGCCTACTATAAAAACAACATTACCAAACTACAAAAGTTACAAAACAATATTGAATTTGTTCAAGTACATTTTCTAAACAGGTTTTGTATTGGTGATTTTCTTTCATTTCGATGTGATGCTTCACCTTGTTTCTCACAGTATAATAAATCTGACAAATCACATGATTAAGATGTGCCACAGATTTCTCATTTCTGCTAGCATAAATCATTTCTTGTTTGCCATATATGACATGTTGTAGACGTAAACCAGCCTATGGAAACTGAATCCCGAGTTTGAGCATCTCAGTCATCTCATCCTTCCGCTAGTGAGCTGTAACACATGACGTTGAGGTGAGATTTCCATCCATCCATCAGTTGCTCCTCAGACAGTAATGCTGAGAGTTAGCTAACTGATCATTTGAAGAAGAGATGATGAGTGCTTTCAGTTCCATCATTACACAGCAGACAGCTAATGCTCTCTTAGACACCCCGTCAACAGATACGATCACTAAGGAGAAAACCTATTAAACCGGTAGTTGAGTACATTGTTGTATTTCTTGGGCAAGCACATCAACTAGTAATAAATCCTCTAACCATATGCGTCCTTGAGGACATTAGACCYATGCCATCACCATCGCAAAGGCGCCGCGGAATTAACTATCGAAAATAATTGCAACCCTAAAGTTCAACATAACACTAGGTGGGTTGTTATCCTCGTCATCTTCAAAACTTTCAACACCGATAATAGCATAACCAATTATGAGTAGTAGCTCGGGAGACACACTAGACATTACATATTTAGGCTTGAATTTTTGGGGCGATTGCATAGGAGAGTATGCTGAATTATTGTACGCATCAAGCCTGATAGATAAAGAAGAAGACCTTGTATCACCAACACCCAACCTACCAAGATAAGATGTCTAATTAAACACCACCATTGGAGAAAAAATATATCATTGGCAAGTAATAAATTCTATTGGCTTCGAAATTTTCTCATAATGGTTGAGCAAGTAACATACACTATCTAACTACAAGTATTTGCTAATCTTTGTGTTCTACAATCAATAACTATACATATATTTTTACTTCGAGTCCTCGATTCAAGTAACAAACAAATTATTCAAGTTATAAATGCAAGATATCAATCAAGTTAACGGCTTAATGAAGGGTAAATAGAAAATTGAATTTTTCTATCAAACTCAACATGATATAGGAGCATGTGAAATGTGATTTACACCTGCTATTTCAAATTAGCAAAAAAGAAAAATCATTCATATCATAATAATCAAAGTTTGGCAACTGAATCAAAAATAACAAACACCATACATACCGATTGAATTTACGACACATCGTTATTATCATTGACATTAAACATCAATGACAAAATCGTCTGTAATACTACGGTTTTCCCTACCTTTRGTGACTCGACCGAGTAGGCCTTACTCTGTCGAGTAAGTTTGTGTCATTCTAAGTCAGAGTCTGGAAGTGTGGCACTCGATCGAGTAGCTGAGTCACTCGATCGAGTAAGGGTCACTCGATCGAGTAGCTGTGTCACTCGATCGAGTAGGTGTCACTCGATCGAGTAGCATACTTACTCGATCGAGTAAGTTGCGTTACGGGCTGATTTAATTAAGGTTTGTAAATAACGCGAGATTAGTTTTATAACCATCGTCATTGTTCATTCTGTTCTTAAACCTCTAAACTTCCATAAGAAACTTCTCAATCGTTCTCGCGCTATTCGCAAACCCGGAGCTTGAGTCGGTAGTTTTCCGTATCGATCGCATCATTGTATTCCTTGTCTCAAGAGTAAGTTCCTAGTATGGTTTTTATGCATTTTCGTTATTATTGTTTAAACCCTAATTTGGGGGTTAGGGCAGATTGTTTGGGGTTATTAGATGGGTTGTGATACATGGTTGTTATGATTGTTTAGGATGTGGATTCGTAGAGGATCGGTTCTAGTCGCTTGTCTTGCTATTCGGTGATTGCTTCCAGGTAGGGTTTCCCTACTCAGTTTCTATTATTGTGTGGCATTTTGTATATTGTGATTGTATGATGTATATCTGCTTTGTGATGTATGATGTGACGGAGTGATGGAGGTGGAAATGGAGTATGTTGCGAGATGCGTTATCGGCTGAGTGGAGTCACTTGCGGGAGTGGCTTCACGCCCTTGATTCGCCCTCCGTGGAACCCGCCACGGGAGGGGATGTGCACATTAAGGAATTGGGGTTTTCGCTCGGTATGATGAGTGGGGCTTAGGTGGGAACGGGTGCGGTTCCCCACTGGCAGGGCTACACACCTTGGGTGTGTATTCAGTGATGTGATGTGAGACGATGTGGAAAGGAGATTGTATGATGTTGCTATATTGCATTGATTTGTTTATATGACAGTAACTGACCCCGTGTTGTTTGTTGTAACTGTGATGATCCATTCGGGGATGGTGAGCAGATTTGAGCAGGTATAGCCATGTTGCACGAGGGATGGAGGGGCAATCACCATAATAGAGTTTTCGCTGCGTTTGTTGAGTCCTTTACTAGTTTTGAAACTTTGTTTTTCAGATAGTTGTTGGAACAGTTTGGTTTGGCTTTGAGACGATGTAATCTTTATAATACTTTATTTAATACGTTCCACTATTGTCTTTTGTATATCATTTTTCTCGGGAAACCGAGATGGTAGCACCTTCGTACTTAAGTTGGCCTTGTAAGGCACTTTGGAGTATGGGGGTGTTACAAAGT
>VHZZ01023566.1:16214-27089 GCA_009801015.1 Silene noctiflora | reverse complement strand
ACCAGTTGACCAAATAATTGAATTATCCCTTATGTATTCTTATTATGAGATTTACTATGTGATCGCACTATTGTTGAGGACATTTACTCCAACAGTATCACATTAGGACTCTTCCTTCTGAGGCTGAGTTATAGCAAATCGAGCTATAACCTTGCGACGTTAGAACAAGATTCGCCAATCTATCCCGTTCTTTGTTACAATCACACGTTATTCACTCATATAAAAACAGCAACCACACGTTGCAACTTCAATTACAATAAAAAATTCCGTTGCAAGTTTACAAATTTAAAACTCGTTCATCCAAATCTACTCATTCTATATCAAATTGGTCATCGGAGCTGTATTCTAATTTATTTCTTAACAAATTAATCTTGGGAAGAACGAAATCATGTCCCGAAGGAATATCATTCGTGACTGAGAAAAGTTAGAGGAATTTTAGCTTTCCTTATTATTCACGGAGTTAGCACAAAGGCTTGATCGTGCTTCCAACAATTTAGACAATCTTGAACGTGGTTTTGCTCAATCATATGAAATAAAGAACGCAGAGGTAAAGCTTGAACCATATCCGAATTCTTTCGAAGTAGTCAACGGAGGAGAGGTCGTGGAGGTCCATACTATTGAACCGTTAAGTGATGATGAACAACAATAAGATCTAGTTTTCAACTTACATGCTGACCCGATTAAATACAAAAAGATCGAGTCTTTCGATGTTTATATTAAAGAAGACGAGCCAGGGGTTGAAGAGGACTTGGTTTGTAATCTGATGGTGATTGCTAACGGGAAATTACCAAATATGTGTAAGTGTGAATCCGACGATCCTAATCTGATTTTGGGTAAGGAATTGCTAAGAGTTAATAATCGTTGGGTTTATCAAAACAAAGAAATTTATCAATCACCACTTGATAAATCAATTGATAAGAACCTATGTGGTAGGGTTTGTTATTGTTGTTTTCTTTTAAGTTTGGTTCCTGTGATAGGTCACGGTGGTTTTGCAAATTAAAGCAAGTGTTATTTTGATTCTGTTGTACTTGTACAAGGAGGGCGGCGGGATGGAAGGGACAAGAAAAAATGGTTCAAGAGGCAAAGGCACGAGTTGGGAATCTACGAGTTAAATTGGAAAGAGCATGGAAATCATAAGAAGAGGATGAATGAACTTGAAGTTCGCATCGAGGATGATGAGCTCAAGGATGATTCAAGTTAATTGCTATTACTTATCAAGCATCCAGATTGGTGAGGTTCACATTTGATCCGAGAGGTCGTTGGTCCAAGAATCGGATCGATTCTTTTTTAAAAAAGAGGAGAATTATGCGGGTGCAATAGGGCAGCGACGAGAAAAGAGCTAGAGGGCACGGTTTCCAAGACTGTGTAGGAGAGCACGGTTTCCTAAACCGTGTAGGAGTAGTATTTAAGTTATTTTATTTAGTGTTTTTGAATAAAATAAGGAAACTCTATTTTTTCCTAATCCTTGAAAGTAATATTTCCAAATCCTAGTAGATAATATTAATACAAATAGGTTTGTTAGCTTCTTAAATTGAAGTATTTTATTAATAAGTTTCCTATACAGTTTAGGAAAGAGTTACTTAACTTTCTACACAAGCTAAGGAATTAGAGTTCGAATCAGATTGTTGACATCGATTAGGACTATAAATAAGGCCTATTTGTGACCTTATTTTGTAACTTATTTTCAGAATTCAATAGAGTTTACAGTTTGTTAAACTTGTGTTTAATCTTATGAGATTAAATTAGGACTCTTCCTTACGTGGCTGAGTTATAGCAAATCGAGCTATAACCTTGCGAGGTTCGAACAAGATTCGCTAATCTATCTTGTTTTTTGTTACAATCACGCGTTATTCACTCATATAAAAATAGCAACCTCACGTTACAACTTCAATTACAATCAAAAATTCCGCTGCAAGTTTAAAAATTTCAAAATCGTTCATTCAAATCTACTCGTTCTACATCAAATAATGATGCCGGTGAAATAGGGCAGCGACGAGGAAAGAGCTACAGAGCACGGTTTCCAAGGTCGTGTAGGAGAGCACGTTTCCTAAACCGTGTAGGAGTAGTATTTAGGTTATTTTATTTAATGTTTTTGATAAAATAAGGAAAATTTATTTTTTTCCTAATCCTAGAAGGTAATATATCCTAATCCTAGTAGGTAATATTTCCTAATCCTAAAGGTCTGTTAGCTTTTTAAATCTGGTTGTAGTATTTTACTATTTAATAAGTTTCCTATTTAGTTTAGGAAAGAGTTAGTTAGGTTTTTACACAAGCTAAGGAATTAGATTTCGATTCAGATTGATGACTTCGATTAGGACTATAAATAAGCCTATTTGTGACCTTATTTTGTATCTTATTTTCAGAATTCAATAAAGTTTACAGTTTGTTAAACTTGTGTTTAATCTTGCGAGATTAGATTTGGACTCTTCCTTAAGTGGCTGAGTTATAGCAAATCGAGCTATAACCTTGTGAGGTTAGAACAAGATTCGCTAATCTATGTTGTTCTTTGTTACAATCACACGTTATTCACTCATATAAAAACAACAACCTCACGTTGCAACTTCAATTACAATCAAAAATTTCGCTGCAAGTTTACAAATTTCAAACTCGTTCATTCAAATCTACTCGTTCTACATCAAATAATGATGCGGGTGCAATAGGGCAGCGACGAGGAAAGAGTTAGAGAGCACGGTTTCCAAGGCCAAGTAGGAGAGCACGGTTTCCTAAAGCGTGTAGGAGTAGTATTTAGGTTATTTTATTTAATGTTTTTGATAAAATAAGGAAACTCTATTTTTTCCTAATCCTAGAAGGTAATATTTCCTAATCCTAGTTGGTAATATTTCCTAATCCTAAAGGTTTGTTAGCTTCTTAAATATAGTTTTAGTATTTTACTATTTAATAAGTTTCCTATTTAGTTAAGGAAAAAGTTAGTTAACTTTTTATACAAGCTAAGGAATTAGAGTTCGAGTCAGATTGTTGACTTCGATTAGGATTATAAATAAGGCTTATTTGTGACCTTATTTTGCAGCTTATTTTCCGAATTCATTAAACTTTACAGTTTGTTAAACTTGTGTTTAATCTTGCGAGATTAGATTAGGACTCTTCCTTGCGAGGCTGAGTTATAGCAAATCGAGCTATAACCTTGCGAGGTTAGAACAATATTTACTAATCTATCTTGTTATTTGTTACAATCACACGTTATTCACTCATATAAAAACAGCAACCTCACGTTGCAACTTCAATTACAATGAAAAATTCCGCTGCAAGTTTACAAATTTCAAACTCGTTCATTCAAATCTACTTGTTCTACATCAGCACCTCAAATAATAAGGTCTCAGCAACATGTGCAGCCATTTCAATATTATCAAAATTCTGCTGGTTCAGTTGCTTGAGGGGATGTTTGAGCAGTTTCATCTTTTTGGCCACCTGAAACATCTTGTATCCTGGTATGTGCTGGGCCAAAACATTGTCCACCACAGAATGAAACTCTTCACATTTACCCCACATGTTAAAATAGTGAAATCTAGGCTTTGATTTGATTTGTTCATGCTATAAATCCATCACACATGGGCTATGGTCATAAAGACCTTTAGGCAAGAACACAATATTGCCCTTAGGTTCATCTAACATCCACTCATCATTAGCCAAAATCCTATCAATGCGACTATACAATCTATCCATTCCTGATTGTTTGTTATTCCAGGTAAAAACGGCTCAAGAGGAACACAAATCCACCAGACCACAATTATCCACACACTCCTGGAAGTTTGTTACCTCAGCATCAGTAACAGTTGACCCAATCCTTTCATCCATATGGAGGACATTATTGAAATCTCCCATTACAAGCCAAGTCTCTTATATTTAAACCCAATGACAAAAGAGACTGACATATTTCAAATTTCTCCTGGCACTTATTAAAACCATAAGCCAAAGAAAAAGTCCAAGTAAACTGCTTAGGTAAATATGTCACCTTAACATGAATAACTTTAACATCCTTCTGAATTACATCAACATGGAAAAATTTATCATCCCATATAAGCTAAATTCTACCTCCTTCTCCAACATCATTATTGTGAATGAGGTTCTAATGATTTTACAGTCTCTCTTTCACTTTATTCATTGCTGGAATTTTAACTCTAGTTTCTAGCAAACCACACAGACGAATATTATTATGATGCAGGATTCTTCTAATATCTCCCTGCTTATTTGGCCTATTATTCTTATAACATTCCAAAATGATATACTATTCATTTTCAATAAACAACCTACTACCCCTGCCCCCACTGTCTGGCCCAAGATTTCTTCTAATTAATATTCTTAATCTATCTATAAATGATCTGCCATCACTCAGTGTCTTATCAGGTCCCTGTCTAATCATTCTGGTGATGACTCTAGCCAGAATCATGGTGTTTAACACCCTTCCAAGAACAGGCATAGAAGTAACAATAGCATTAGAATCAATGGTAGGGAGAGTTTCACCTACATCTGCAGTCACTGATGTGTTTTACTCTTAGGAGGATTGGTTACCTGGACTGGTTTAGGAGGCAGTGGTTGACAGTCAGTACAATTGATTGGCTTCCATTCATAGTGGACTATATGCCTGTGTAAATTGTCAATCTAATCAATAAATTTAACATCAGGGAAATCCCGAACCATTGTTACCTCAATCATAACACGAGCATACCCTAAGAACTTAGTTTGAGTGGCAGTATCCTGTCTTATAGGTTTCCCAACCAGGCTAGCAATTTTATTCAGAGCCAAACCCCAGAACTTAAGCTCTAATCCATAAAATCGTATCCAAATGGGAACAATATCAATCGCAGATTTAGTCATTTTGGCATCAAGAACCCATTCCTTGACCATCAATGGTTTATTGTCAAAGAAGACAGGCCATGATCTGAGAAAAATTTGTTTGGTAGCTTCAGTCGTAAATCTCACTAAGCATATACCATTACCGAAGTAGGCAACATAATCGATTTCATGAAATTTCCATATTCTGCGTACAAAAGCCCCTAAAATATGGCGGGGAGGATTCGTACCAAGAACATAGCAGTAGACGGACGTAGACCAGTAATAAAGTTCATGCTTAACCTCATCAAAGTCCATTTTGAGTTTTACCTTATCTGAGTCAGTCGATTGCGATGCTTTTCGGTTTGATCGCTCAACATGTTCCCATTTTTCCTCAGTATCATTGGATTCCTCCTGAATATGATTCATCTCTCTATTCATATCAAACGCATGAATCTCTATCTCCGGTATAATCGGATCAGTATTAATCTGACTAGAAGATCCACTCTCCATATGTGATTCGTCACTCAAATTGATATTATTTGGAATATTACTACTATTTTGTGAGTTGTTATTATTACTAGAGGAACTAATATTTTTGGATTTTTTTATAGTTGTATTATTAGTATCATGAATTACATAAATTTTGAGATTGCCTTTCCGTCAAGCCATTGCTTATTTAAAGGAAACCTCTGAAGCTTTTTCTCTTAAGCTTTCTCTCTCAAGCTTTCTCTATCCATAATTTTGTTTAGATCTACACTAATTTGTTCAAGTTTTATCAATAAATTGCATGTTTTTGTTTGATTCATAGTAGTAATTAACTTTCTACATCATTGTGGTTGACAAATATCAAATTTATGGAGTAAAGGGGAGTAAGAATCTTGAATCTAAGCAACAAATAATAAAAATGGAGTTCTTGAAATATTTTTAGAATAATTATGGAGTTGAAGATATGAGCAGAGATGAAGAAATGAAGAAGATAAGGTAGAGTAAAAAGGTGATTTACTCGAAATTTTTTCACCCGTGTAGAGCACTCGGTCGAGTGCCGAGTCCACTCGGTCGAGTGACCGAGCTCATTCGATCGAGTGCCCAGTTTCCAGAAAAAAATTTCCAGATTCTGGAAATGGATCCACTCGGTTGAGTGCTCTGTAACTCGGCCTAGTGCTAGCTCGTACTCGTTGGAGTGACTCCTTGACCTTTAAAATTTCCGATTAAATTTGAATGATGGTATCCCTGCATCAAAACAGAAGGTTCGGAGGTCCACCGACTATCGGTGACTCCTCCCAAGTTAGTTCATGCGAATCACATTCCAATGATAACGCTAATGTGTCCAAAACATGCATACGTATAAAAGCCAAAGGGCGGTACTATTGTCCTTCACACCAATACATCTTAACTACTTTCAGAATGCGCTACATACGTAATTCTACTCATACAACTTCCATATTTCATCACATATTACTTGAAAGATTATGTCATGTAAAATCTATCAACAATTACAATACACATGTAATCATATATCATTTCTCACATCTTTCACCCATACTTGTAACCACCCACGTAGTGACCAACCGAGATAATAGGAACTAGTTTTGACGTGAGGGCGCCTACTCATCCAAAACCAATCTCCCATTGTACTCATGTCGAGTTCATTTTATTTGACACTCCTATGTTCATTTTGGTTCATTGGTTCAGGTTCCAAAATTGCCGCTTTGATGCCACTTTGTAACACCCCATTCTTACTTGGCCAAGTTAATCGGGAGATGTCACCATCTCGGTTTCCCGAGGCAGTAAAATTGGAATTACGAATAAGAAACACTTTCTGTAAATGACATGTTTAGTGAATTACATAATTAATAAATGAATGAAAAAGTAAACTATACATTATACAACTCAACTATGTCATCTACCATCTCTGTAACTCGACTCCAAGTCTAGAACTCGTCCCGTCTCCCGCGTGATACCAAACAAAACATGTAAATAAGTGTTCCCCATATGATCGGAAATATTATATGGATCGACACGGGCCACCGCGAAAATAGGTGACAATTTACATAGCTAACACATGGTCAGTTTCAATAATACAAACAATTAGAAAAGACAATAGGCATGAATATGAGATACAACATGAATGTACAATAACAAGTCCCCAATCACCACTACTCCGCAACCCACACACCGGTGCCAAGAACACGTCAACGGCACCCACAACCCGGTGACGCCACCACAGCACCAAACAGTCGGACCATAGTCCATACAAAGGTACTCGGGACACGCCCGTGGTACCGAGCCCGGGTGCTAACCGGACCCCTGCCAGACGACGTGCCTCAACCACACGTGTATCTCCATGACTCAAATCATCCACACGTGTCCCTCCATGACTCAAGTCATTAATATGCACATCCCTCTTGGAGTGGAACCTCGAAGAGGCGACCCAAGCGTAAGACGGTCTCCCAACCGCCTAACGTCTCCTCAACAACAAGTATAACCACCACCACCACTCCTCTAATAAGCACCAACATGTACAACAAACACACTGTGGACATGGGCCACCCGCGCTGTGATCACCCGCGCATTTTAAGTTTGAGGCGGTGGTACTTCTCCCACGGAACTTTGTGTTGACAAAGCATGTCATGGGCCGTTACCGATTTGAAAGGCATTGAAACCGATGAATGGTTTGATGTAAAACCCCCATTTAGGAAGAAGCCTTATTAAGACATTTCCAACTAAAAGGTGTTGTTACCATCTCGGTAAACCGAGGTAGTGAATAACAAAGTAAGGCAATCAAAAGGGTACATTAAATAAAGTTTACATCGCCAACAAAACTTAGCCAAAATTGTTTTACAAACTTTAACCAAAGCGGAAGGAAGATAAAAGTTTACAACGACTTATTAAACCAAAGCTAACTAATGTTCAACACTCGTGAGACTAGACTATAGCTCATTATCTCAGTCGCGTCCATCCATTCCCAAGCACAACATCAAACACCGCTACTACTCCGCACCTGTTTTATTAACTGCTCCCATCCAAGCGGAAATCATTGAATGGATCAACATAGGCCACCCCAGAAATAGGTGACAAAAGACACAAGACACAAACACGTCAACCACTGATTGAGTAGGGATAAAACATAATAATAATAAGAACACCTGAACTAATATATATACTTTAAAAGGAATAACAGAAGCTCAGAAACATAGGTGTACGGTCCCCCCTCTGCAGGTCGATCGTCCACCTCACAACATTATATGGCACAACTCCCTGGTCACCATGCTCAAATAAATATGGTACAACTCCCTGGTGACCATACCATCTCAACACAATACCATACACCGCCATGGCACAACTCCCTGGTCACCGTGCCTCATATCACCACACATTGCACATCTCTATGGTCACCGCGCTTCAAATACACAATATAATAATACGATATACTCATACAATAAAAATGGTGAAAGCAAACAATTAACCTTCAATAATAAATAGTACACGCAAGCAACTATGATGTCGATCGACTATCTCTGAATGTCGATCGACCTTACCTCGCATGTCAAACGACCGCCTGCTACTTGTCAATAGACCAAAACGTTGGATGTCTATCGACGGCCCTACTGCTTGTCGATAGACAAGCTCAATAGACAACCTGTATACTTGCATTCTTCCTCATCATACATGTACCAAATCACGTAGTTACTTGAAAGCTTAATAATATAAAGGATGAGTAGGGTATCCCTACTTGTTGAAATTCCGCGATAGCAAGCAAGGTGGAACTAAAAACACTCCTCTACGAAATCACCACCTATAGCATATAATAATCATACAATCAACTCTACGGCGACATCCAACGAAACAACGTGTTATCCCTTTCTGCCGATCAGTTTATGTCACAACAATCACCACACGATTCCCGATGTATTCGGTCACATCTAAGGTCAGTCCAAGGACACTCTGGGTCACTACCTAACAATCGTAATATAAACAATACCGACAACTAATGATCCGAAACCAAACCATAAGTCACAGTTAGGACAATGAACAGAGTAAGACAATTATTAACGAATGTATATATATATATATATATATATATATATATATATATATATATATATATATATATATATATATATATATATATATATATATACATATAAACTAGCGTAGGACGACTTACGAATATGGAGGTATGAATGACAAGAATCAAGACTCGAAAACTCGCTCTCCCCTTTTCGATTTTCCTTCCTCTCGCTTTCACGAAGGATAGGATGTGTGTTTTGTTTTTGTGATACTCATGATTACTAAACAAATGAACCAAATGAACGTAGGGTGAGTCTAAATAAAATGAACACCAGGTAGGGACTATTACGAGCCCCCTTAGTTCGGTTAGGGAGACGTCTTTAATACGAGTTATGGCCCTATTAGTTCTGAACTGGGCACCGCGGAGAGTATAAAGAGTGTGGGTAGTTAGTGTGGATGCTGTTAGTAGTCTAATATGTGTGGTATGTTTTTTTTTGTGAGCCTAAAGGTAAGTTTTCCAAATTATTGTATTGATAATTGCTGAAACGAGTTATTAATAAAGGAGAAGTGTGTGATGCAGAAAATGAGAATGGAGGAGTAATGGTAGATTAACCCGTATATTGTGAGAATTTGATGGGAATGGCGAAGTTATATTCATGAAAGTTTTGAGTCTTGGCTTGTGGTTAATGAATGCAGACTAATAAGGAGTAATTATATATATCGTATACATATCGACCTCATGGCTTGTAAATCGACAGAGAGGGGTATATTACTGATGGACGAACGACATAAGTATGTTGTCGATCGACAGAGGTCAAGTTTTGGGACATGATGCCTCTGTGTCGATTGACCAAGTCGAACGACATACCTGGTGGTCGATCGACATATACAGCCTGTCGATCGACCATCAGCTCGTCTGGGTTAATTTTGCGTATGTTATCATGTATAGTTATGCATGTCTAATGGTATGATACAATGCCTTAGTGACTCGAAGAATCGATTTGAAATAATTCCTTCCCTGATCATAGACCAAAGAAGTAAGGTAGGTTTACAAAAATTTCCTTGTCATGTGAGCACACTCAAAAATGGACCCTAAGGATGGGTTGGGTATGTCCCGTTCCGGGTAGCAAAGTATTTGAAGACTCTGTGTCTGGGTCAAGGTGAAAATGGCTTGGATATTACGGAGTGTAGAGCATGGAAATAAGAGGCTTTGAATCAACAAATCTCTGGAGCATGTTTTTGTGGAATTAGGGCTTGTTGAATTGTGGTTTTTAATGTGACTTGGAAATGGGGTCTCACGCTTGATATAGCCTGAGCACAAAAAATGGTAGGTTAAATGACGTGGGATCAAGTTTCCATGTCTTGGCCCCTAAACGTTGGGTATATACTCGACGAGTTTGAAAGGATTCTCAAAATTCTTAACTATCTCCATGTAATGGTCTCGAGAAGAACTTAGGATGTAGCTAGAAAGGCTATATGGCGGTGCTAGCTGACACTCTGGCATCTTCGCAACTGAGGTTCGGCTATTGACTTGTGGCACCTGGTTTCAGGATTTCTCTTTAGACTTCGGTATTTGATTTTAGGATTCGTCATTTGATTTCAAGGTTGTTCTTGATTGGACTCAGATTATTGGTACGAGATCTATCTTTCACGTTTCAGGATCCATCTTTTTGGTTTGCTTTGGACTTTTTCTTTTGATATTGGCATTGACTTTGCTTCATTGAGCCTTTGTCTTGCGGCTTGTTTGTTGATATGACTCATATTCACGCACATTTAGTCCCATAACTAGGATAATTCCACATGCTTTTACGTGATTATTAGGGCCGTTTCTTGTTTTTAGCTTCTTATTTTCTATTCTATGAGGTTTTGGTGCCTTTGGTAGGAAAAGAGCGCTAACCTTGCTTTATTGGAGCATTTCGGAGCTAAATTGTTCGCATCCAACGACCAAGCATCAAAGACGAGACCAAGACAAAAGGCCTTAGTGAACTAAAACTATTAGAATTGAAGCAAGATTGACACGAAAATACTCAAGTGAACAACTAAGAAAACTCAGCTTGTTTAGGACTCAAGGTA
>VHZZ01023558.1:6899-31637 GCA_009801015.1 Silene noctiflora | reverse complement strand
CATACATACATATAAAATTAAGATCAAGTGAGTCCTTCATACCTTTTTGAGTGCATAAGTCCTATTAAGGGCTCTTAGATCAAACAAATGAAAGGCTTAGATTTATCCCCAAAAAGTGTGTTTTAAGTCATACTCCTTCCTCCCTCCACTAATACACTCTAATTAATCACTAATTCACTACATATTTTTTTTTTCCACTCACCAACTTCTCTCTCATCTCACACATTCCAATTCTATCCTCTCTCAAAAACCCCAATAAATCAAAAACCCAAAAAAAAAAACCCAAATAAATCAAAACCCAAATAAATCACACATTCATCTCTTCTTCATTTACCACCACCCACTACGACCCCACTCGACACCACCACGCACCACCTACGCCGCCACCGCCACTGCCACCTCCACCACCTCGTCTCGGTTTATTTTTCAATTTACGTTTTTTTTTTACATTGGTGTTAATTTTTTTTTTGGGGTCGTTTTTTTTCTATTTGTTAATTTTTGTGTTTTTTTTTATCTTATTTATATATGTATGTAATATCGTCTTATTATTTATTTTTTCAAATCTCGTTTTGCTAAACATTTTTGTTTCATATTTTGTGTTTACAAATCTTGTTTTTTTGAATTTTTCAATTTTTTTTTTTTTCGATATATTGTTAGTTTTGTATTTTTAAATCTCATTTTTTGTGTGAAATCTTTTTATTTTGATCTTAGATCTACAAAATATATATTATATAATTTGTGGATTTTAATCTTAGATCTACTAAATTAGAAATAGATTTTTGAAAAAATAATGTCATTGAAGTTGCGCATATTGGACATTGAAGTTGCGCATAATGGGCATTGAAATATATGGTGAAGTTGCACATATTGTCATTGAAGTTGCACATATTGTTATTGAAGTTGAAATAATGGGCTATCTCGTTTTTTTCAAATCTCATTTTTTGTGGGAAATCGTTTTATTTTGTTCTTAGATCTACAAAAATATATATTATTTACTTGTCACTACTACAAAACAAAGCTATAGCAACATCATGAAAGTGTTGTAAAATGTCTTAAAAATGTTGCTTTATGGTTTACGCAACATTTTTGAGAGTGCTGCTTAAAGTCTCGTTGCAATAACTCAATGCAACATTTTATGCAACACTTTGGTATCAAAAGCAACACATATTTAAAGTGTTGCACTTATTTTACATATGCAACACTTTTTTCCAAGAGCTAATGCAACAATGGTTAAGTTGAGAAGCAACACTTTCAATGTTCAGAACCAACACTCCTGTGATGTAACGCAACAATTGTCCAATTACCAAAAATTAACCCTATTCTTACATCACTATTCTTACATCACTTTTTATTTCTAGCCTTGACAAAAGTTAATGTATACAATATTATAAACAAATATAGATACCAAAAAAAAACAAAAAAAAAAACTCATCTTTATTAGAAATTAATTCACAAAACATTTGTATTTGTTACATCTTGGAATAAAAGTTCAAAAATACATCTTGAATATGAAAAAAAAAAAGTCTGACGACATTGCTTCTTCTCCTCTCAAACTTTGCATACGGGACAAATATGAGTCTTCATCGCAATACTCTTCAACTTTAAACCGTCTCCCAACAAGCATTCAAATATAAGTAAGCAAAATATAACCTCTAATATAACACATTTTCAAATCAACTCATATTAGTAAATGAGAAAACACGCAAAAAACGACTTAATTCGACAGTCTTTCTGTGCTGATTCGTCAAAAAAGGTTTAAAAAACTATGATTTTGAAAGCATGCAAAAAACGACTTAATTCGACAAATGTAGCGAAGATACCCTTTTAAAGAATTTTTAGAAAACAAGTTTGATTAAGTTGATTAAGGTATAGAGGTCAAATTGGTAGGTCTATGCAAAACGTGACTGGTACTTAGAATGATCTAGGCTTACATGGTCAAGAACGCTCAAGCACGTAGGCGTCGTAGCAATAACACGTGGTCTTAGAATGCAAAGAGAGAGAAAAGAAGGGGAAGACACACGCGTGAAGAATATGTGAGGCGGAGGCCTCTATTTATAATATTCACGAGGTGAGAGTTTTGGAAGGATTAAAATATGGAAAGAATCCAAGAAGATCTGGACGCTGCTTGAAACAAGCCCAGGAAGAGGCGCAGCAGGCTATGCGCCCTCCCCTGGAGTTGTTTCTCCTTCAGCAGCGGAGATTTCCGCGTTTTTCAGAATTTGGAAAAGATTTGTTTTCCTTATTTCGTCAAAATAAGATATTTTTGAAATCTTAAGAATATTTGAGATATTTTAGGATTCTTAGAAATATCCCGACTCATATTTGAGAAGGTTTTTGAGAAATGACGACGGTTTCTGAAAATGAAGACGGTTTTTGACCCGGACTCCAAATGTACTATAATTACTGCCAAAATGACCGTATCGGCAAGTAGATGACAACGAAGGGGTTGAAACAACTATTTAGGCAATCGTTTGACATTGAATTAATAGAATATCGAAATAACGCTTCGTGTATTAAACATGCGGTCCAATCATCATCGGGTGTTTGGCGAAGGGTGCAGAAAAGAGGTATCTACAGAGCCCCCACTTTGACTAAGGCTTGGACAAGGCGAAAGTCAAAATATAGCCCTCAGGTCAATCGGAGATTACAACCTGAAGATCATGGCGACGCGAGGCGGTTCAAAGGGAATGAACCAAGGACCTGTCGTCGGGAATATTTTAGAGTTTGTCGACTTCCGGGGAGGGTCGTTTAAAGTCCATTAGACTATGTAAGGAGGCTTGCCAGCCATAAGAAGAAATCATACTCGAAACCTTCTGAAGGGCAAATTATGAAACCGGTGTAAGAATGTAGATGGTGGGACGTCAGTTTTACCTAGTGCAGGATGTCGATAACGGAATGTCGGTATGACCCGAGATAGAAATGTAGATAGCGGGACGTCATTTTTTCCCGATGTAAAATTTTGATGGAGGGATGCCAGTTTTACCCGATGTAAAATTTGATCAGATAGCTTTGAAGTTTGAATCTACTTGCGTCGGTATGGAAGTAAATTCTCAGCAAAATGTTGATTGAAAAAGGAGAAGCATGTAACCGCTGGGAGTAGAAAAGGTCCTGACGAGAGACATCATGCTTATAGAAGGTAATTTATGAAAAACTCCTCGAAACGTACAGAGAAAAGTTTCGAATTAAGGATAATGGGTATGACCCACAAGTAACGAACTTATAACGACTCGAGACAGGAGTTCTTGTTAAGGATAATGGGTGCGGCATGAGCTGCGGTCTCAGGAAAGGACGCAAAATGTGCTGCGTTTCTTCCCGAGTTCGTCCGGGTTGAATGAAAACTGGAATTGAACTCGACATAGAGTTCATTCTATTCGACATTTTGTTTTCATAAAACACCAAAACACTCGAAATCTTCATCAATCTTCATCAAAAATCGATTAAGACTTGCCCCAAATTATGACTAATCCAGGTACGCATTCCGTCTCTTGTTTTAATTGAATTTGTGGCTTGAATATTGATTTTCAATTAGGGTTTATACACCTTAAATTTTCGAAATTTTTGGGCTTTTGCCTCAAATGCATTTGTCTCATGTCGGAATTTCAGTTTCTGACCGCTCCCCGGGACACTTTTCATGTTGGTTTTAGGCTATTTGTAGCGAAATGCTGTCGAAATTTCGACTCACCATCGCCATGAGGCATGTTTAGGACACGTACATAGGAACGTACTATAAACATGTTGGTTCATTTGCTAAGAAATAATCATGAAATTGTCTGAAAATGGCTTGAAAAAGGCCTGAAAATGGTCTTGAAATGGTTTGAAATGTTTGAATTTTTGCAGAGGATATGCCTTCGACGTCCGGACAAGAATTCATGGACGTTGACTTTGACCCTTCCTCGGCCCTTGTAGCTGACACGTGGGTCTAAGAGGATGTAGAGGAAGAGTTTCCTAGGAGGGCAACCACTAGGAGGGGTGGTCGTCAGCCTGTTCGGGCACTTGAGTGTGCTGACAAATGGGATGCTTAGGATTTTACCTGTGCGCACATGCGGGAATGATTGATACAGCCAGGCGTACCCATTACCATGTACTTTACGATGAAGTAGGTTTCTCTCCAAATGATCTGCAGGAGCTTGTGCACTCGTTGTCTTATGTGTACCAGTAGAATACCACGACCCTTTCTGTTGTAGCACCTTAGGAGGCATAGGTCTTGAGTAGTGTAGCGACCAGCCTTCTTTTGTACTTTTTGAACTTTGTTTTGATATCGGGCATAAGCTCTAGTCTTGTATATGTTTTGTACATTTGGTATGTGTATATATGGGCATGCGCGCCTTTGCTGTTGTTGGATGTACATACGGATCTTGTTCCTGCAGGTTAGCTTGGAAATAGGTTTGGCATAGTGACCACTTACATCGTCATGCAGCATAAATTTACATAGGAAAAACAACTTAAAACAAGTATAAACATGTAAATACGAATTTTGATGGACTAAACGGTAAAATTTTAGTCGAATCGAAAGAAAAAAGAAAAAAAGTATCCCCAAAAATGAGTGGACAATGATGTGGTGCACGACTTAAAAGACATACGTGCTTCCCGTAACAAAAAAGAAAAATAGAAAATGAATAAGTTGAGAATGTTTGAAGTTGGAAAATGAAATTATAGAAAATGTAAATGAAAAGGTTCGAAAATGTTGAAAATGAAATTTTTAGAAAATGTAATAAGAGGAGAGTTTTACCCTAAAAAAATGAAAATGAAAATGAGTAATTATGCATCGGGAGCGGCGGCCTCGAAATGCGAACCCGATTAGGAAAAGGAAATCCAAAAAGAGTAAGGAAAGTCCAATTTCCGTAAAAAGAGTCGTCCAAAATCCTATAGGAATAGGAAATAATACCAAAAATCAAATTAGGAAATATTTTCACAGACAATTGTAGGAAAAAGGTTTGGGGAAAAGGCGCAGCAGGTGCTGTCACCCTTCAAGAAGGCGCGGCAGTTGCTGCGTTCTCTCTTGGGCGTGTTTGTTCCTGAGCGGAATTAGGAAAGCCCGAATAGTATATATATATATATGCCTCGGGTGAACGTTTATTCTCACAATTCTTCCTTCTACAATTCCGTAGCTTACATACATATATAACCCACACAAAATTTTACAAAAAGAAAAAAATTCCAAAGATGGATGCCTTCGAAACTCGTCTCAAGGAATGAGCAAATGAATTTTCCAATGTAAAGAAACGTGATATGTCCGCTTTTAATATTGGCCAGATCATTAGCATTAGCAAGTAAAAGTGGTAAGGCCTTTCTTAGATGCATGATTGGACTATTGGAATTCCGATCTACATGTTTTTGCATTTCCATGAGAAGAAATATGCCCTTTTCCTGAGGAGTTTGCTGCGATTGGTGAATGGGATGTTGAAAGTATGCCCATATTTCCCCATAGTTCTCAAGGTTATAAGAACAATTTTAGGGATTTATTAGGATTAACCAAAGCCGAAGTTGACCGTCTCGTGACTACGAAGGGTGTGAGAATGTTTGACTTGGTGGAGCGCTTCATAAATAGGGAGGACCCTACTATTTTATACGGGGCGAGGCGACGAGCCTTTGGATTTTGTCTTGTACATTGCTATGTTTTGAAGGGCCATATTGACGCGCTTCATAAATAGGGAGAACAAATGGAACTGCGCAGGAGCCCAGTTTGGCTAGCTTTCGGAGAGACGATCCTTGGTCTAGATAATAGGAAGGCTAATCGCGAGATGCCCTAGTTGGGAAGTCCCTTTATACTTCAGGTAAGAGTATCCTTCTCTTTTCTTCTTCTTCCTTTTGTTTCGTTCGTTTTTTTTTTCTGTGAAATTCATTCCCCCTTTTTATCTTGGTAGATTTGGATTATGGAAAGGCTTCGATTGATAGAGCCCCAGTGAATGTCCTTAGTTACCGTTCAAGGTCTATATCGATGAGGACAGGACTATATATGGTAGACTTCACCCGAATTCGCAATTATTGGGATAACAAATTAAAGAATGAAGGTGGTCCCCTTATAATATGTATCGTCCCATGGTGGCATTTGAAGGCATTGACTGGAGTATCTAGCCATGATCCTACACGGTCCCTTCGTATTCCAAGCTTGGAATTCATGGTTACTATCTTCCTAGAAAGGCTATTGAGACAAGTGGGCCTAAGACAAAAGATCCCGAAGCTTGATATTATTCCACAGACGGCATTGGCGCATACTACCGACTCTTGTAGCGAGTGGGCACTTCGTTGGGGTCAAAGAAATATGTGGTATATACCTAATCCAGTAGGTTCATTATGGGTGTCCGACTAATATACTCAATGAGCCAAAGCTACGACTTCCGAGGAGAGAGAGAGAGAAATTGAGAAAGCATGAGCCTATTGACTACAGAATTCGCGAAGTAGCCAAGAAAAACCAAAAGTATCTGACTGAAGAAGAGGAAGAAGCTGGATTCTGGGTCGTTCGCCCAAAGAAGAAACCAAAGAGAACTCCTCCTGCTGAGAGAATGGTGGTGGATAGAATTAGGAATGCTAGGCCTCGAGAGAGACCTTTGATAATTAGGTCTGAAATAACGCAGGAGCGTCCACCTTGAGATCGAGACATGAAGTATGACCAGAATGACAAAGTCAAAGGGAAAATGGACGAGTAGCCTAAGTCTTATTAGTATTTTAAATTATTTTTTTTATTATGTTGTAATAAAAAGGCGAGATTTTTAGAATCCTAGCTTAGCATTTTAGTTTCAGTAAAAGTTTGTTATTATTATTTGGCGTATTACTTATTTCATGAATAAATATTTTCAGCGATTTTAAAAAAACCTAGAACAAATATCTCCCTTTTTCTTATTCTTTCGAATTTCAAATGCCTAGCATATGTCCTTCTATTTGCACATTTGAAAAAGTATTTTGGGGTTGTATCCCGCGAAGAATTTTCTACGTATTCACCACATAATAATGAAATCAAACCCATAACGTAGTTCGAAATATATATGCAAAGGAATAAGTGTTTGAGGCAAGAGCCAGTAGAATGAATATACGGAATAAGCATGGTGGCTTACTTACTCCGAAACTACAATTAAGTTTATTTTGACGATACTGAGGACGATAGAAATGATAATAATGCAAGAGCAAGATAACATGAGGGGTTTCATGGCATGTTCTATGTCTATATATTATGTCGCATGAGCGGCATGAGGGTCACATGAGGCGCGTTCTAGCCTAGCCTAAGGGTAATATTTCTTGAGTTGGTCGAGGTTAGTGGGGTTAGAAAATTCATTCCCGTCCAGGTCTGTGATTCTAACTGCACCCCCTGAGGATATTATTTTAACTAAGTAAGGTCCTGCCCAGTTGGGTTTGAATTTTCCCCTTGGGTCTATTGGCAAAAGAACCCGAATAGATTTAAGTACTAAATCCCCATCTTTGATCTGTCGAGGCTTAACTTTCTTGTTAAAAGCTCTTCTGGTTCGTGCTTGATATGTTGGAACATTATGCAAAGCGTGCGGTCATCTCTCATCCAGGAGAATGAGTTATTCGTATCGCTCTCTATTTCATTCAACTTTTGGAATTTGGCTTTCGAGAGGGATTCGCAGATTTGGTAACTCTAGTTCTACTGTCTGCACAACCTCCATGTCGTATGTTAAGTAAAAAGGTGTAGCCCTAGTGGGCGTCCTGACGGATGTTCAATATCCCCACAAGGCGAAGGGTATTTTTTTAGGGCAGTCCCTATAATTATCGATCATTTTCTTTAGAATCATGACGACATTTTTGTTTGCTGCCTCAACGGCTCCATTTCTTTGGGGTCGGTAGGGCGAGGAATGATAATGCTGGATTTTGTATTTGGCGAGCACTTGTGCAGCTTCAGCATGGAAATAGGAACCATTATCACTGATGATCTCGTGTGGAAACCCATACAGACAAACGATGTTGGCTTGTATGAACTTAGCCAATTGCTTGGATGTTAGATCAGTATATGAGGCTGCCTCTACCCATTTAGTGAAGTAGACTATTGCCACTAGAATGAAATAGTGTCCTCCCATTCCTGCTGTTGTAATTTTTCTGATGATGTCTATTCCCCAAGTGGAGAATGGCCAGGGTGACGTCATTGTGTATAACAAGGAGGGCGGATTGTATTGAACATTCGCAAAGATTTGGCAATTGTGACAATGTCTAATATATTTAACGCGATTTATTTCTATGGTCGTCCAATATTATCCTAAATGCATGATGTTCTTAGCCATCATTGGTCCACTCATGTGAGGACCACATTCTCCATCATGGACATCCTTCATTACTTTCTTTGCTTTCGAACGATCGAGGCAAAGCAAGATAACGCCTTGTGGCATCCTTTTGTATAATTCCCCTTGATTTAGGACATACTAGGAAGCTACTAATCTTATTGCTCGTCGTTACCTCTTGTCCATGTGCGGTGGACATTCTCCGTTGAGTTTGTAATTTAGGATGGCTTGATATCAGGGTTCTTCTTGATCTTCCTCCTCGCCAGTTAGGAGGTGTATATGGGCTTGCTCCGATCGCCTTTCGATGAATAAGGGCATATCCACCATATGATTAGGCATGTTGATGAGGGACGCAAGCTTCGCATGAGCGTCTGCAAACTGGTTTTCCTCTCTTGGCAGGTGCAAGTAAGTGATTTGATCAAAGAACTGAGTCACCTCATCTACCCTTTATTGATATGGGGCGAGATTTTCACTTCGTATTTTCCATAACCCGGTGATTTGGTTGATGATGAGAGATGAGTCTCCGTGGGCTCATAGTTTTTTTATGCCTAAAATAACTGCTGCTTGTAAACCTATGAGGCATGCCTCATATTCTGCCACATTATCAGTCACTTCGAAGTCGAGTTTGACTGAAATTGGTGTATGCTCACCTTCAGGAGAAATGAGCAACACTCTGATCCCGTATCCCCTTAGATTGGAAGCTCCGTCGAAGTAGAGGTCCCATGATTTTTTATTAGTATGGAGGATATTTTCGTTTGGAAATGACCATGTATCTATCGTTTGGGAATTGTGTAGGAAATTGTCTGCGAAGAATTCAGCCACTGCTCTCCCTTTTATTACTTTTAGAGGTATATATTTAAGGTCAAATTCAGAAAGTATAAGAGTCCATGTTTCTAGTCGACCATTGAGAACTGGTTTCTCAAAAATGTACTTTATCGGGTCCATTTTTTAGTAGACTTTGACCGAATAGCTGAGCATGCAATGTCGCTGCTTCTTTGTTTCCCACACAAGAGCGAGGCAAGTCTTTTCAAGAGATTTATATTTTGTTTCGTATCCCAAAAATTTCTTACTGAGATAGTAGGAAGCTCGTTCCTCTTTTTCTACTGTTTGAGCGAGCATAGCTCCCATGGCTGTCTCTGTGACTGTGAGGTATAAGAATAAAGGTTGACCATTATGCGGAGGCATGAGTACAAGTGGTTTGGCCAAAATCTCCTTGATTCTTTCGAATGCTTTTTTACAGTCATCATCCTACATAGCGTGGTCCGTCTTCTTGAGCTTTTTGAATATTGGCTCGCAAATCATGGTGAGCATGGAAATAAAGCGGCTTATGTATTGCACTTTGCCCAGAAATCCTCGAATTTCATTCTCCATCTGTGGTTGTGGCATTTCAAATAATGCTTTGATCTTGGATGGATCAATCTCTATCCCTCCTTGACTGACGACATAACCCAGCAACATCCCAGATGTTACCCCAAATGCACACTTCTGAGGATTGAGTCTCATATTGTACTTGAAAAGTCTAAGGAATAACTTGCGAAGATTAGCTATGAGACCCTGCCTATCTTTTGATTTAACGATCATGTCATCGAAATATACTTCCACCTCTTTATGCATCATGTCGTAAAGCAAGGTGGTAGCTGTGCGTTGATACGTTGCACCTACGTTGATTAACCCTAAAGGCATGATAGTGTAGCAATAGGTTCCCTATTCCGTGACAAATGTGGTTTTATGCATATCTTCTTCAGCCATCTTGATCTGATTGTAACCCACGTATCCGTCTATGAAGGATAGAAGCATGTGGGCAGCCGTATTGTCTACCAATATGTCAATGTGTGGCAAAGGAAAGTCATCTTTTGGGCTAGCTTTATTGAAATCTCCAAAATCAACACAAACCCGGATTCGCCCATCCTCTTTGGGCACAGGGACTATGTTAGCCACCCAGTCAGAATACTTGGAAACTTTGATGAACCCAGCTTTGAATTTCTTGTCCACCTCTTCTTTGATCTTAAGGCCCCATTCTGTCCTCATTCCGCGGAGCTTTTGTTTAACTGGTTTGAACCCTGGCTTGATTGGGATACAATGTTCGGCAATATCCGTGTCTATCCCTGGCATGTCTTTGTAGGACCAAGCAAAGATATCTTTGAACTCGTGTAGAAGATCGACGAAAAGAACTCTTTCGGTTGAGTCTAAGGTGGTCCCTATCTTAAGTTCTTTAGGTTCAAGGTCTGTCCCCACGTCGATTGGTTCAGTATTTTCTATAACTGGTGCCCCCCGTTCATCTTCCGAGATTTCTTTTATCAAATAAGGAGGCACGTCAAGTGAGTCTGGGTCAGGATTGACTTCAGTATCGTCACAAACAGAATTGCAATCATAGTAACACAAAGAGTAAGCAGAATCTGATTTATTCATATTAAAGTGTGAAATAAACCAAAACAAAGAAGCCAACTGATCATTGGTCAGTGACAAAGGAGGGACAGTCGCTGGGATAGGCTCAAAGCTACTATTACTCGATGGTAAATTAGGATAAATAAAGGGAGTGGGGGTGCTAACAGCAGGGGGAGACTCGTTGACAACTTCTCTAGACATGGACTCAGACTCCGATTCTCACTCCGATTCAGACTCGAATTCGTCATCTTCGGGTTCCTCCTCGAACATCACTATCTCGCTGTGAAGAGCTTGAAGAGTCTTCCTTACTTGTTTGTCCACTTTATTGACTTTCTCCATCCCACTTGCCTTTTTGATGGATCTGCATTTGTGATTAGAGCTGTAGGGTCGAAATGGTCATCCCGTAGTATCATGGTAATAATTTCATCCTGGGCTGCCCTTACGAATCGATCTTCTCTGAATAAAAGGCCAACAACATGGCTATCGAGACATGGTTTTGCAGGGGATTTAACGGTTGGAACCGTTTCTAGGGGAATGAAGTAGCAGTCGTGGAAAATTTCTATCCCATCTAGCTTGTTGCCCTCATGTACCTACGGTTCGGGAAAACCATGAAAAGATTATGCTCTCCCTCTATGATGAATTACCCATTTAATGTGAGGTGGTATGGCCGCAACTGGACGCCATTATGTTTTCGAGCATTGAGTTGGGCGAGCATTTTAAAAGATTCTTTGACAGTAGGTTTATACTTGAGTCCTAAGAGTATCTTCTGAGAATTACCTTCCTTGTAAGGTACAAAGGTATTCTTTCTAGTGGGGTTTAGAGGCATTCCCGGGAAGTATCCCTGGGATTTGAGTATGTGGTTGACCACTAAGTTTGTGTGAGGATTGAAGTATAGGGGAGCGAGTTTGCTCTCTACGATATTAACGACTTGAAATCCTCCCAACTCGTGTATTGGGTCAAAGATGAACTGGTTACTGGATAGCTTCTCAATGATTGTTTTGATTGGAAAGGAAGTGATCGTCACTACTTGACCTTCTAAAGGAATCTTGATCTTTTGATGAAGGGTGGATGTCACAACTTTGCAAGCATGGATCCAAGGCCTTTCTAGTAGTATGTTGAATGATGCTTCAATGTCTACAATCTTGAAATTGACCTTTCTTTCGACCGGCGTAGTGGTTATGGTTAGATCCACGAGACCTACTACCGTTCAATGCGTCCCATCGTATGCACCAACACCTTGATTTTTTGGGATCTAATCTGTTTCTTTTACGCCCAGTTTATGAGCGGTTTTGAGTGGTATGACATTAACTGCAGAACCGTCATCAACCAATGTCATTGGTACGTTTTTCTTAAGTCATGTGATGGTGTTGTACAAGGCTAGGTTGTGATTAACACCAAATGGAGGTAGATCTTCATCTGAGAAAGTAACTAGGTTACTTAGCTTGATTGAGTACTGGACGACTAGGTTGACCACATTGTTAGGGGTAGAGTCAGACAGTATGTTTAGCTTAGCTAGGGCTTGTAGCAAAGCTTAACGATATGGGAATGAGCTTGATATTAGTTGACAGACTGAAAGATCAGCCTTGGTTCTTTGCAGCTGCTTCATTAGTGTCCGTAGCCAAAGTGTCATCCGTATCTGCTTGAGTAGGGTTTCCTTTAGGAACAGTGCCATTTGCTTGTCCTGAGGTCACGTTTTGATATGGTCGACCTGAACGAGTAAGGTGAACGATGTCGTGATCTAAAGTCTTGATGACGGATTGTTCAGCAAGATAGACATCTTCATCATCATCTGCCAATACACCATTTATAGTGTTGTGCTCTTTTAATTCCACGATTTCATCCTCCTATTCAGTGATTTGCTGGACTAAACCATTGACTACTGCAATGACTTCTGGCATCGTGGACTCCTTAGAGAGAGTAGTGACCATATGCGTGGCTTTTTCTCTACGAGTCGTGATGCAGGATCCTTGAAGTTGAGAAACTATGTCTTCTAAATCTGTGACTTGCCTACTCACACTTCTTACCCATGCTATGAAGTCGGAAATGGTAGGTGCGGTTATAGAATATTGTTCCTCGTCTATCGCAGTGATTTCATCTTCCACAGGTGAGATGAGATGTGAGAAATCCAAGGTGGATTCCTCGTCTGAGATTACTAAAATTCCAAGAGGATTTTGAGTATTATTGGGTTTGCTTGCAGGGGGAATGGGTAATCGACCATCCTCAATCATGTCTTGGATAACATGTTTCAACTTAAAACAGCTTTCTGTGTCGTGTCCCCTACCTTTGTGAAACTTACAATCGGCATTGATGTCTCATGACTTTGACTTCTTTTCTGGGTCTGGAGTAGGTCCAATGGGTTGTACTTTGCCTTACTTAACTAGCCTCTTTAGTTCATTGGAGTAAGTATCTCCAATGTCAGTGAATTTTCTAGGTGGGTTAGTTCTCTTGGAAGATTCACCTCATCATTTTTATTGCTGGAACCGTAAGAACGATTTCCACTGGATGTTGAGCCTTGATATCCGCGTCCCATAGTATTCGATAAGAGTCCTTTACGAATATCATCTTCAATTCTTGTACCTAAAATGGTTAGGTACTTGAAGGATTTGATATTTTGATATCTTAGGGGATTTGCATATATAGGCTTTAGATTGTCCACGATCTTCTCCACAAGAGTAGCTTCATCTAGGCGCTCGACAAGCTGTGTACTAGTCTTTCTCCATCTAGTTAGGAAGTCGATGAAACCTTCCTTTTCATTTTGGTTAAATACTCCTAGAGTGCACATGTTAACTTGAATTTCAGCATTATTTGCGTATTGCTTAGTGAATTCAATTGCAGCATCATCCCAAGTTGCGATATTTTTAAGGTCCATTGAATAGAACCATTGCTTAGGGATAGTATCAAGAGATGAAGGAAAGATCCTTAAGAACATCTCAGGTTTGATGCCCTTGATGGGCATGTAGTCTTAGAAGGCTCGAATATGATTTAGAGTATTTTCATCCCCTTTGAACCGTGGAATTTTAGTCATGTTGACGTTCGTAGGCAATTGGGTGCTTACTGCCTCATAAGTTCGACTTTTTTCCCTATAAATGTCGTCTCCTTTGAGGTACATGAGTTGCTCTTCCAGATAGCGAAGACGCTTTTCTGCTTTAGTAGATACAGGAGTATTCTTTTTGGGAGTATCTTTTGGCTCAGTTGTTTCCTTAGGAGTCCCTTGGGATGTAGGTCCTTCTGTAGGAGGGAGTCAGGTTTCTATTGTGACAAAGCGGTTGTAATACCCCGTATTTTGAGACTTGGTCAAAGGTAGTCAACGAATGTAAAATGAGAAAATATATTTTAATAACAAGTATTTATGATTATTTGACGGAAGACTTTTATATTTATCTTATATTTTATTTAATAATATATATTTCATATTTGATTATAAGATTATAAGACGGAAAATATTTTAAATCAATTTGGCTTTGGAGTCGGTTTAGGCGTGTGGAAGCAGTAATATAAGAGAAACGGTTTTCTAATTTAGGTAGTGTTCCTTATAATAAAATAATAATATTATATTAGTATTTGAGTATTTCCATAACTACTCTAACCTAGCTATTTTCATGACTATAAATACGAGTCTTTAGCCTTTCTTTATTCACTTTTGCTTTTACAAAATTTATATCAATCTGGTGAGGGAGTTTTAAAGGAGTTTTCAAATCTGTCTTGCAATACAATTCCGTCTTAAAAACCAAAAGGTATTTTACGAATCCGTCTTATAATTTATTCAATTGTTTATTAAATCGTCTTATAATTGTATCGTTGACCACCCTTGACTGCCCTTGACTACACCGTGACCTAGCGTAGGAGCGCCATTGATCACCGTTGACCTCCTTGACGTTTGACTTTGATCCGAATTAAGGCTTAATACAACTATAATAACTAGTTAGTTGAACCGATCTTAAGAAGGTTCAAATCTGACCCTAACCAAGATGATATCGGACCAAACTTTTGGTAATGACTCCTGGGGTTGCAAGGGTTGGATTAGGGCTGGAGTGGGTGGCTGACGCGGTGGCAGGTGGTGCTGGGGTCGGGGTTTTGGTCAGGTGTTGCAGCGGGTTAGAAACAGGGGAATAGAGGCATTCGACCTTGATTCAACCCATTAATTGGACCCGAATGGATCTGGGTATGGCTATTAAGGATGATGGAGGTTGATTTGACCCTTAGGTTGGTGTCGTGGTGGCCGTGGAGTGTGGTTCATGGCGGTGGTGGCTGGAAAACGAAAAATAGGGGAGTTGTGTGAGGTGTTTGGGCGTTCTTATGCAGCGTGGTGTCGGGGTAGGTAAGGGCGTGGTAGTGTGGGGTGCTGGTGGTGGTGGTTTGGCTGGTGGTCAGGCGAGGTAATTGGGGCGGTGGTGGTGAGGTGTCGTGTTGGGAACCGAGTCGTATATTGAGGTGTTGGTGACAGGTTTTCGGGTTGTGATGGATTATTGTGATATGGCCGAGGAAATGGAAGCTTTGACCGGAGTTGTTGGAGGTTGTGATGGCGGCAGACCTGCTGTCAAGGCGAGGTGGTGGCAGTGATCGTGATGGTAGCAAGGGTAGGAGGTGTTGATGGTGCTAGTGTACGGTCTAGGTAGTTAGTAATTGGTTAACTTATTAGATAGTTAGTAGTTGGTTAACTAATTAGTTAGTGATCGTTGGGTTGGGATTGGTTAACTAATTATACGTTACTTTGTAATTTGAATATTTAGTAATTTTGTATATTTATTATTTTGGTGAAGATTTTGTGAGACAGAATTATTATTTGGATCCGTTTGCTTTATTATTCAGGTTGCTTTGAGCTGCTTATTGGAGTATTTGCTGAAAAGTTAGGATAACTACTCATCTCGTATTATTATTAATGGCTTGTGCAATTTATTAAGTAATGTGAATTGGATGGATTATTGAGTTATTGGATGAGTTTTATTATTATTATGGTTGGATGCCTCAGCTTCGTGTCTGAGATGAATTGATTGAGTAATTATTATTATTTATTATTGTTTGGCATGGCATTTGCATTGGATACCTCAGACTCGTTCTGGGATGAATTAGTATAGTTGCATGGCATACTGCATTGCTTTCCTCAGACTGGTTCTGCAGGACTTGTTCTGGGATGAGTTTACCTCAACTTCGATTGGGATGAGTTTACTTCAACTTCGGTTGGGATGATTGCATTGTTTTCCTCGGGCCAGGGATCGGCGGGATGAACGGGTGTTTCGGGTGATGAGCTAAGCTGCATTTGCATTTGGATATCATATCATATCATATTATATTGTGCATTTTCATTTAGTTCATCTTATACTTATTGTTAGTTATTCTACTCAACCTCGTGGTTGACCGTGTATTCGTGAACACCTATGATGAACCAATTATTGGGGAGTAGATTGATTGACAGGTTTTGAGTTGACTTAGCTGGAAGCGGGATGGCGTGAGGCTATATGATGGGACTTAGAAGTCTAGATCACTTAGTTGGTCAATCACTTTATTTTATTGTTCAGTATATTTTCCGCTGCAGATGTAATTTAATTAGTTTAAGTTTGGTTGTAATTTGTAATAAGTCATTTAACGCTATTTTAATTAAAGTGCTTTGGTTTGTTTATCTTTGTTATTCACTACCTCGGGATACCGAGATGGTAACAGTCTTATTTATTTGGGAATGTCTTGCTAAAGGCTCCTGAATAAATGGGGGTGTTACAACGGTTTTTTATGGTTTCTAAACGAGCATAGGCAACATCCTGGCTAGCTTGAAGACGGGCAGCTGAGATTTTATTCTTACCAAGATCGGGATTGGGTTGACCATTGACCCTTCCGTGATCTTCACCGTCTCGAGATGTCTTGAACTAAGACAAAAACCGATGGCGAATCAAGCTCTAACCGAAACATACTTACCAAAGACTCAAAACAAAAGATGAATCGAAAGAGGACTGACTCGTGTCATGTAAGTGGTGATTTTTAAAGAGAAGGGCTTTGAAAATGTGATGCCAATTGAAACATGTGTGGTCAATGGATGTTCTTACTCGATTTGTATTTAGAGACACGAAAAAGAAAAAGAAATAAGTTCGACTTTTAATTTAGTTTAGTATTTAGGCCATAAGAAAAAGTTACATTTTAAAGATTTTATAAGAAAAAGAAATAAGTTCGACTTTTAATTCGTTATGGATTTGTTTATAAAAAAAGGGATCATGTACAAAGCATAAACATATATACAAGCATTATAACGGTATGCTGAGTGCTTTTAAGATGGTTTTGGTTTAGAAGGGTGGGTTGCTACACTAAGGTATCAAACCCTGGTCTGTGGAGAGGTCCGAACCAAACATGAGTAAGGTCGGTTCCTAGTTCCATTTCTTTGAGTAGTGAAAGCTCTTGATACAATCATGAGTAGGAATCGTGGTGTGGTTGACATCAATCGCTATCCGTCGACTAGGGACAAATCAGAATTTCCACCATCGAGACGGGACAATTGGTCGAATGGGTTGGGTTAAAAGCCTAGGAAGGCCCACTGAAACGACCTAAGAAGGTCGAGTTACGAAAACTAATGACTGTCTCATACAAACTATCCCTAACCATGTACAAGTTTCACCCTTGGTAATATTACTCTTAGTCTAAGTGTATCATCCCCAGCAGAGTTACCAAACTGTGTACATGGGCCACCTGCGCCGCGCGCACCTCCGCGTTGGAGAGTTTAAGGCAGCGGTACTTCTCCCACAAAACTTTGTGTTGACAAAGCACGTCATGGGTCGTTACCGATTTGAAAGGCATGAAACCGGTGAATGGTATGAACAAGCCTGCATTTGTGGAGTCGCTACCAATTTCAGTCCGAATACTTCGTATCATGTCAAGACACAAAGTAATGACATAGACACTAAGATATTCGTCACCCTTAGCATTCCATGTCTAAATGACTCTCGCGATGCCAATGGACACTGGTGTTCTCAGATATCTGATTAAGGGGTGAGGGTACGTATTAGGAAGCTCATACTAGAACACCTTGTAACACTCCCGTACACCAATGTGCCTTACCAAGACCACCTTAGCATATAGAGATGCTACCATCTCGGTTACCCGAGGCATAGTATATCATAAGAGACCATTAAGAAAAAACATTTAAAGATTCAAGTAAAAGTGTTACATATCCAAAACCAAAACGCCTCAAAGTGAGGTACAACTGTCTCAAAACCAAAGTACTGCCACTACCAAAACCACAACTATTACAAGTCACGGCGGAAAACTCGCTAAGAGACTCAGTGGTGACTCCATCCCAAGCAACCCGCGAACTCTCCAAGGCATACCTGCTAATCAACTGCTCACCATTCTCCAATGAATCACCACAGTTTTCAAAACATATAATGGGGTCAGTTAATGCATAACAAAATACAACCATACAATACAATAGATCGTCACATTCTTCCAACTCCACAATTTCTCCAAACACCTGACTACACAAGTGTAGCCCTGCCAGATTACCGGTCGCAATAGGTAACCCACTCCACCAGTGGGGACCGCAATCTTGCCACCTAAGCCCCGCTCAAAACCATAGAGCGCAAAGCCCATTGAACCTTAATGTTCATATTCCCCCTTGTGATGGGAACCACAAGGGGTGAACAAGGGCATTAAGCCATTCCCGAACATGACTCTACACAACCGAGGGCGCACCTCGCGAACCATATGCAATTATAACATTCATCCATAAATTTATAAACATGCCATCATCAAACAATACCATCATAACATAGATATACTCAAATCATCACATCGTCACAACCAATTATACAGTAACCAAGTAGGGAAACCCTACCTGAAATGGAAGTCACAAAGCTAGCGCGAGCATTTCAGAATTTCTCCTCTAC
Organism: Silene noctiflora; assembly: GCA_009801015.1. Lineage (NCBI taxonomy): Eukaryota > Viridiplantae > Streptophyta > Magnoliopsida > Caryophyllales > Caryophyllaceae > Silene > Silene noctiflora. The sequence continues at coordinate 13,159 of VHZZ01023558.1, read as the reverse complement.
AAAGGCATCTCCTATACAAATAACAATTCAATTACAATCTACACAACAATTACTCCCAAATCCCCCAATTCACCCAATTAGGGTTTAACCAACATTACTGAATTAACATAAAACGATACGAGGATCTTACCCACGATACAACGAACACAGCGGTATGAAAATCCCCAAATTACGACGAACACAACCCTTGATTTTAGAGTAAAAAGGAGAGTAGATATTTACGTTGTTTGAGCGATGTAAAAAGTTTTAAAAGTAAAAAGTGAAAAAGAAGAATGCGTCGATATATATAAAATAACCTTTCCCTCTTACTTTAAAATCAAACCGGGTATAAAAACCGTAACAGCGCAGATACTCGATCGAGTAACTAGCGTACTCGATCGAGTTGCCCCAACTCAGTCGAGTAAATAAGAAACAGACAACTTCCAGAACACTGCTCATAACCTACTCGGTAGAGTAGGCTCTACTCGATAGAGTACTCAACTGCCCAAAACCTGAGGTATTACACACCTACTCCCACCCGCCTCGATAGCGGCCTCTACTAATGATCAGGGAATTGTCATTTATACTCGATATGGAATTAGTTATATGCATGCAATGCAACAAGTAATTGATTGATCCTAACATGTGAATTAAACTAAGTCGGTTAACATAGAAATTTAAGAAGCAATAAAGGCGAGGTGGATATATACATTCATTACATGTGAATAAACTAAGTAAATAAATCATACAAGATGAAATAAATTACAGAGGAATAAAATTACAAAAGGATAAATGAATCTATGCCGTAAATACACTAAAAGATTAAAAGAAATAAAAGAAGAAAAGGAAAATAAGAATAGAAATAAATAAACACGCAAATGGTGATAATACGGATAATAGTTATTTATAAACTAATTATAATAGCTACGTCAGAACGAGACAAGTTTAGAGGCAGAAGTCAACTTAGAACAGGCGCAGCACGTGTTGCGCCCTCTAGAAGAGGCGCATCACCTTGTGCGACTGTTCTCGAGTTGGACTATGTCTGTGAAAGTCAGACACTTGTTTTGGTTAATGTTCGTTGGTTAATTTAAACATGTTATTTATCCTGAACTCGAATTGAAGTGATTTAGCAGATTAAACATGAATAAGGGACCGTCATAAAACAGAAAACATGTATCAAAGTCGGATTTCAATGATTTACTATGGGAAAATCGAACCATTGAAGATCCGGGTTTGAATAAGATGACAAAAATCCACAAATATTGATTATAAGGGATTTAAGTCGAAGAAATAACTTAAAACAATTTAAAAACAATTTAAAATGAAAAAGGACGAAACAGTCGGTACTCGAGGAAGAAGAAGATGAGCAGCAGCAGATAAACAGCCCGTGGAAGAGGTGCAACAGATGCTGCAACTATTCTGGAAGGTGCTTCTGCTGTTGCGTTTCTTCTCGACAGTCTTTCCCCGTTGATTCGTCAAAAAGGTTTAAAAAACTATGATTTTGAAAATATGTTTACGACATGGACTCTTACAAGAGATAAAATAAATAAAATACAAATGAGATTTTACACCATCAGACTTACATGTTGCGAAGCAAAAAACGACTTGATTTGACGAATGTAGCGAAGATACCCTTTTAAAGAATTTTTAGAAAACAAGTTTGATTAAGTTGATTAAGGTGTAGTGGTCAAATTGGTAGGTCTATGCAAAACGTGACTGGTACCTAGAATGATCTAGGCTTACGTGGTCGAGAACGCTCAAGCACGTAGGCGTCGTAGCAATAATGCGTGGTCTTAGAATGCAAAGAGAGAGAAAAGAAGGGGCAGACACTCGCGTGAAGAATATGTGAGGCGGAGGCCTCTATTTATACTAATCACGGGGTGATATTTTTGGAAGGATTAAAATACGAAAAGAATCCAGGAAGATCTGGACACTGCTGGAAACAACCCCAGGAAGAGGCGCAGCAGGCTGTGCGCCCTCTCCTGGAGCTGTTTCTCCTTCAGTTGCGGAGATTTTCGCGTTTTTCATAATTTGGAAAGGATTTGTTTCCTTATTTCGTCAAAATAAGATATTTTCGAAATCTTAAGAATATTTGAGAAATTTTAGGATTCTTAAAAATATCCCGACTCAGATTTGAGAAGGTTTTTTGAGAAAATGAAGACGGTTTTTGACCCGGACTCCAAATGTTCTCTAATTACTGCCAAACGACCGTATCGGCGCGTATATGACAACGAAGGGGTTAACACGACTATTTAGGCAACCCTTTGACGTCGAATTAATAGAATGTCGAAATAACATTTCGTGTATTAAACATGCGGTCCAATCATCATCGGGTGTTTGGCTAAGGGTGCAGAAACGAGGTATCTACGGATTTATATAATAGTCTCCTTTACAACCAGACGATATACAATGTGCATTTTTCGTTTGTCGGTCCACGTGGGAGATTATCAGCGCTAAATATTTCACCATTAGTTCTAAGGTTAGCGTGTTTTAATAAATATTACATCATTATGTAACTTACTTAGGTTTAAATATGTATATTTCCATTTATTCTGTATATTTTGATTTCTAGTTTCCACTAAATGTCCACAACGAAATGCCAGTGTACACGAGTTCTCAAATCAACGATATTAGAGATCGGTGGGCCAGATATTTTCTTTTACTCTAACAACCTCGTTAGTTTGTTCATTAAGTATGTATGTATAACACCCCCACTTAACAAGAAACCTTAACTAGGCCTTCCCTTATACCCAATGGTGCTACCATCTCGGTTGCCCGAGGTAAGTACAAATATCTAATTGACCATCCAAGAACATTTATTAAATATATTACCAGTTACAGTGAAGACTGAAAGACAACATAACTATACATATACAAAAGAAATACAACTGATGACTCTATTAGAAACTACAGGCATTACTACGTCAGACAATCTCTCATCCCATGAAAACATAAAGCAGCAAAGCATCCATAACATCAACTAAACCTAAAATCAGCCTGCTCATCATCCTCGAATGGATCATCACAGTTTTGAAAACATAAACGGGGTCAGTCAACCATAGAACAATATGAAATAACAACATAAAGATAAACATCCAATGTAACCACAACCACCACCTCCAAACTCCACAGTAACCAGTAACTAAATACACCTCGGGTGGTGTAGCCCTGCTAGATTACCCATCGCAACAGGTAATCCTCGCCGCCAGTGGAGACCACAACCATACTACAAAAGCCCCGCTCAACGCATGAGCGATCCCAAGTCCATTAATGTGCACATCCCTCTTGCGTCGAGAAACACAAGAGGCGAACAATGGGGGTGAGACCATCTCTCGTAATAGCTCACAGTACCAACACCAACTCCATACAACTCCAACATCAACATCCATATCATCATCATACATTAACATAAACAATCATAAAACAGTGCCAAAGATCGTCACATTGTACAACATATTATTCTATAATCAACTGAGTAGGGAAACCCTACCTGGACAGCAATCCGAGAAGCACCAACCCTCACATACACGATCACAAAACATCGCTATCAACCCTTACAATGACGGTACAACCAAATTACACAAAACCAAAACCCTAACCCAAGTTTAGAGATGGTGACATTGACTTACCTTATCAGACGATCGGATAACTAGGCCGGAACCGACGCACGCATCCACTCCCATGGTGGCCTCCTACGTAGAGGCTAGAAAGGTAGATAGGGAGGTGAAAGGTAGGGGAATGAGTGTTATGGTTTTAGGGTTGCGCAAAAGAAAGAAATGAAATGATTCTGAATTATGACTTCCGCGTAACATTATACTACGCTATCATTCAGACACTCGGTCGAGTACCAACATACTAGACCGAGTCAGCCGCACTAGGTCGAGTGCCCCATACTCGACCGAGTGTCACGTACTAGGTCGAGTCCATGCGTCTATAAAAACGAGTATAACATGGTCAACGGTACCTGAAGTTAGCCAACGGGTCCTCCGATGGGACGGGTTTTACAGTCTTCCCCCTTAAAAAAAGAACTTCGTCCCCGAAATTCGACTCCCCAACTCTGAAGTCTGACCAAACGCTAAATTTTAGTTGGATAGGTCCTAATTGATACCATTACGACTCACCTAATCGTCACCATCCGCTAGCCTCAACCCCGCAGCACCTCCATCTATTCTGTTCCACACAATTGTCACGTAACACATACCACATAATAACTTGTTGTAATAACTTGCCTTAACATACCACTCCACTCACATAAAACACTTATACATACGTACCTAACATCTTACTTAGCATGATACTACGACTCCATACCAGATAACATGATACTACGATCCTTCTTGTGAAACATGTAGAGCAAATCTCATCCACGCACGCAATGCACTCTACCCCCTTTAATGGAACTTCGCCCCCGAAGTTCACCCTCCGAGCGGTCAAGGACAAAAGTCAAACTAGTGTTATATTACTCCCATGTATACGGAAAAATATTACCAACAAACAATGTCGCAAACAAGGTCAGTCTTACACACAAGGTCGAAAGGTATGGGTTACCCCTGACATGTTATACCCAACAAAACTGTTACCCCCTCATGAACGTTTCCCAAGAAAGACCATCTCTTATAACCACAACTTAACCAAACGCTACATACCCTATCCAAGCAATACCATGCAAGAATAGCTTATCTAAGTTAAAACAGCTATTACTCGGTCGAATCTCAAACACTCGGTCGAGTAGCAGACACTCGGTCGAGTAAGTCGTACTCGTTCGAGTGCTTGCGTACTCGGTCTAGTAGCTAAAAATCAGAATACCACCCAAACACTGCAAATAAGGTACTCGGTCGAGTGAAATTGTTACTCGGTCTAGTGCAGTTGGTACTCGGTTGAGTGCACTCTACTCGGCTGAGTCCCTCCTGTACGCTTGGTCGAGTATTCCAACTAAGAGGATTATTCACGAAGTTATCATTTCGACAACCAACGTTCACCTGTACCAAAACCAGAACGGTGACTCGAGGTCACCTAACGTAAGATGCCAACAAAGAAGAGTCTGAGAACTAAATAAATCCTGGCCTTATGGCCACATACAACATCCCAAAAAAACGTGTCGTGCCACTAGGTACCAAATAGATAAAAGTTCAACAAACAAACAAAAGGCATGAACTTAAGGGTGGTTATCCGGGTCATCATCCATCGCATCTTCATTCCCCGCACCTGAGGATCCCGCAACATCATACCTTCCTCCATAGCCCGACGGTGTAGCACCTCCCATCCATCCTCCAGGCTCATCAAGCTGACTCCCATAGTTAGCTCCCCATGGACCAGTGAGGCATCCTTGTTTGTTTAGACCACCTATTAGACACTCTAATATAACAATAAATTACATTAATTTCATTAAATGTGATCTAAGACACATGCATGCAAAATAATATGAATAAAAAACAATAAAAAGATGAATTTCCTCACATTGGAATATATGCTATAAAATTACTACAATAGTAATTTTATTGAGTCAAAATGCTTGGAAGAACTCCTAATACTCAAAGTAGAGTATCTCCTTTGATGAGCACCCACGACTATCCCAAAATCTACTAATTACTAGCTAGGTAATTTTATAGATATTTTCTATAATAAAATTAATATTATTACACTAATAATATTGTTGATGTGAATTATTATTTGTGATTTATTATGATGAGGTTTGATCAACAATTGATCAAGATTTTGATGATCAAAATAAAGGAAAAACAACCCCTTTGAAGGAGACGAAAACCGGCCAAAAGGAGAAAGTAGAGAGATTTTTTTTTTCTATTTTTCAACCTTCTTATGTGTGTGTGAGGAGGGCTATTTATAGCCACACAAATTTAAAGAAATGACCTCTACATGACAATTTGTAGTGGACATTGTCAACTCACATGGCATGGCCAACCACAAAAAATTTCGGTCCATTTGGACCTAATTCGGTCCATTTTGATTTTCGACATTTGTCCTACAAATGCTTATAAGACTTATATTTAATTATCTTAAATAATTAAACTTTAATTTAATTATTTAACACTTAAATAATATAAATTAAAAAATAATGTACACTTACCTATTAAGTGACATTTTACCATTTTAATATAAAATGTGCTTTATAATTAATTATTAGTTAATTTTACAACCTCTTGTAAAATTATTAACTAATAACCTCCACCTCATGATATACACACACATAACGTAATAATATAAAATAATTAACTATTAATTATTAAATTATTAATTATTTATTAATCAATTATCAAATAATT